>CAKALG010013963.1:0-11758 GCA_916700815.1 Helicolenus hilgendorfi
GACGACCGCAGATGGCGAGGCTCTGTAGGAGGAGACAGGAAACGGGTGTGAGTGAGCAGAAACGAAAAACGCCCGTCAACCTTTTGAGAAAAAATGTACGAGATGAAAGTCGTAAATTTACGAGAAAAAAACTCAAAATCAGTAAATTGATTTCTTCTGAATTCAAATTCACAGTGTCTGGATGCTGATGATAATCTTCTGATAATCTAATAATAATCTGGGCTTTAATCAATAGCATTTCCTTATTGATGAATCTGATTGCATAGTATAATCTGATGAGATCATCCAGGCAGGCAGAATACACGGCAAGCGGCGGAGTGCGTGGTGTGATGAAGTTGATTCAACCATGCAAAGAGAAGCAATGTAGTTCCTTGACAAAAAAAAGAACCAAACTATTTAGCTCTGTCAATTGATTAAAATATTTAATTATGATTAATCGTAAATTGATCTCACATTTTTCATCTGTTCAAAATGTACCTTAAAGGGAGATTTGTCAAGTGTTTAATACTCTTATCGACATGGGAGTGGACAAATATGCTGCTCTATGCAAATGTATGTATATATTTATTATTGTAAATCAATAAGCAACACAAAACAATCACAAATATTGTCCAGAAACCCTCACAGGTACTGCATTTAGCATAAAAAATATGCTCCAATCATAACATGGCAAACTGCAGCCCAACAGGCAACAACAGCTGTCAGTGTGTCAGTGTGCTGACTTGACTATGACTTGCCCCAAACTGCATGTGATTATCATAAAGTGGGCATGTCTGTAAAGGGGAGACTCGTGGGTACCCATAGAACCTATTTTCATTCACATATCTGGAGGTCAGAGGTCAAGGGACCCCTTTAAAAATGGCCATGACAGTTTTTCCTCACCAAAATTTAGCATAAGTTTGGAGCGTTATTTATCCTCCTTCCGGTATCTTCACTCTGGCTTTAAAACTGAGCTGCTACAACCTAAAAATCACAGGTTGCCTTAATGCATTAAAGGAATTAGGGGCATGAAAACAAATTTACGTTATTATCGCATTAACTTTGACAGCTTTAATTTATTTATTACATCTAATCGTATCTTAGCTTTAAGGTATTATATTATTATTATTATTATTATTATATATTCAAGTTTGATGCCAACAAAAATATATGGAGGTTCCAACTCTTCAGTTTCCACATTAACTTCATGTCACTTTAAACAAATTTAAACTCTTTCATTAGTTCTGATGAAGGAATTAAATCTTGTGTGTTAGTCTGGATTAACTCCAGTGTGAAATATTGATATTATATGAGTGTTATATAACAGTAGCAGAGTATTGTTGAAGTGGCCTCCTGCAGGAACACCTCGCTGCTGGACAGTTTCCAGTCCCAGCAGAGATTAGGACGATAATCTCCTCAGCCGTGGTGAAGTGGCGAGTTTAAAGCTGAGCGGTTTTTGCTGCTTTTTCCTTTTAAGAATTTTCTTTTTAAATGACAAATGGCAAGAAATATTACTAAACTCATGTTTTTCAAATCTGTTTTGAACAAAGAAACAAAGAAAAAAACAAATATACAACAATATAATATAACAATATTATTATTGTTGTATTGTTGCATTAAATAATACAACAATAAATAAATATATTACACGTCTACTTACTTAAGAAATCAATAATTTGACGCAAAAACATTCCGCCAGAGTCCGACATCAGAACTGTGCCCATATTAACGGTCTGCTATAAAGAAATAACAGACTGCAGAACGCCGTGATTAACCAATCAGAATGGAGTATTTAACACCGTGTAATAAGATAATATAACTAAAATACTGTATGTCCAAACAGACCAGTTTGCAACATTTGAACTGTAAAGCTTCCACAACACCAGAATACCGATATCTTATTTTCTCATCCTGATCAACGACAAATATGAAAACAAATGCAAGAAAACTCAATACTGTGGGACCTTTACATCTCTCGTTTGTACTTACTTTGAATTACATCTGTGCTTTAGCTCTTTATGTCCACAATCCATAATCATCTATACGTCTAAAACTGTTCATTAAAACGCTCTTATTAAGATGTGTGAGTATTTTTTCTCTATTTCAAGATACCTCAGTTGCACTGCGCTCACACTGTAGAGATGAAAACAGAGACACCGTACAGAGTTTGAATCTCATATTGTGTTCTTCAGCAGTGTCGGCAGGTGTGTTGCTGTTGTGTCAGGTGTGTTATAGTAGTACTAACACCTGTAGTTGTAGTACAGTAGAGCTCAGACTGAAACAGACTGTGTGTTTGTGACCTTCTTACTTCACAAAGAACCGTACGGCCGACCGGCTGGAATGAAACCACAGCAGCAGATTAAGCAGCTCACCTCCCTGCTGAGAGGATTTAAACAGCATATTACTACAGAGCCACGCCCCCTGACCTCTGACCCCTGACCGGCTCTGAACATCAATACTTTTACAAGATGACTTTGTGCGACTGATTTTAGACAATTTATGTGCCTCTTTGTTTCATCATGCTTCAGGTAGGAACTGAAGAACATGATGATGTCTGTGTTTTTCATGTTATTATCATAGACTGTATACAGTATAAGAAGTGGACGTAGTCATGTTGACGTCACCCATTGGTTTGTGGACTGACGTTCTGAAGCCTCGAGTTCGGCATTTTGGCTGTCGACACGAGAACGCTGAATAAGACATTTTTTGGCGACCAAAAATTACAATTACGCCGTGGTAGCGACCTGTCAATCACAAGGTAGCCCCGCCCTAAAGCATCACCTGCTTTATGGTCTATTTGACTCTAAGTGGGACCATAATTTACTAAATGAACATCATGCTGTATTGAAGAAGACTTGAAACTAGTGATTGAGACCATAAACTCATGTTTACAATGTTTACTGAGGTAATAAATCAAGTGAGAAGTAGCCTCATTTTCTCATAGACTTCCTGGTTATTATGAAGCAGCTGTGTGCAGCGTTCAGGAGAACTCTGACATGTGACGTCTACATTTAAGTGTCAAATGATGACATTTCCCACAAGCATTTGAATGCACCATCAGAGAATACAGTCTAGGCACCGATACGTCAAATATGTATTTAAGAATATGCACCGTGAAAGAAAAATATTTAGCTACAACTAAAGTTTATTTGATCAATATTGATTCAGCAGTGATCGGTAGTACTCACCCAACAGGAGCTGGTTTCTGTTGTGAAGGACGGTGCTGAGATACGGAGACACGACGATCTCCACCAGACTCTCCAACTGGTAATACTCCAAACTGGGAGCTCCGGACTCGTGGATACCCTGACAGAGTAGATGTACACAGAGGAAGTATTTGTTTTGCCTATTATGTCTTAATTATTAAAGACTGAAGAAAGAAAGAAAAGAGATACAACTAAGGTTCCCTAACGAGATTCAAACCGGGGGGACGTTGGGGTTCAGGGTTTAGGAGAACCCCCAGAGCTGTGAAGTATACTGTTGTTGTACTTATTTCTTTCCATGGAACAATTAGAGTTTTATATGTTTGAAGAAGGGAGGACAAAGCAGATAAAATGTCCTCGCTTCTTCAAAGGGACGTTCAGGCTTAATGTTAGACTTGAGACATTTGCACACCAAGTTCGTTTGTGATTTTTCGCATCCGTCTAAAGGCAAAAGAGATTTGTTTGACCACTCAGAGCCACCCTCCGTGCAAACATCATGATAAAAACATTATAAACAATCACTAAATAATGATAATAAATAAACCAGATGTTGTAGTGGTTAATGAAGAGTCCAAAAACGTGTTAGTTTGAGAGGTGGTTGTAGAGGTTTGACTCCAGCTTAAAGGAAGCCTTTATGACCAGGGTCATTAAATACCAACCACTCTTAAATACCATCTCAGAGCTGGTTGTAGATGCAGACTACTTGTTTTCATTGTTGGCAGCGAGGACACACTCACAGGTTGGTCGTAAGACGGCTTCAACAACTTTGGATGCCCAAAAAGGAGCTAAACGGCTCCCAGTGCTGTCTCAGCTATCATTAGCAGCCGCCATGTATGGTGAAGGCGCTGCTACCTATATCCCTGAGAACTCACCTTTAATATTTGTGTCGTAGTATTGCTCTTCTCTATGCGGACATAAACAAATAGTTTAAATGTGTGTGTGTTTACCTGCAGCACCAGCAGCATCTGTGTGACAGCTGGAGGGACGGCGGCTGCAGTTCTCAGAGTTTCCTCCAGGTGGAGCTTCAACAGCACCAGGTCTCTGAAGGCCAACAGGGCCATCTGCCTCACCGTCAGCTCCTGACCCTGAACAAACACACACACACACACACACAACAAGTTAATCCACTGACCTCTCCACTCAAATGATCCCAGATTATTTACAATCTCTAAGATCTCTGTTTTTTTCTCTTTGGCGGCGCGTGTGGCGATAAGCCGTACTTGCAGGTGTGTTTTTGGATCTCACTTCCCATAGATCCAAACAGTGTCACCTGTGTGACGTTTGTTTTGTTTCATCGTCTGTAGTCATCGCTGTTTCCTTTGTTTGACCGGCCATAGTAACCGTTTACTCGCAACACTAGCAGAGCCAGGAAAAAACAGCACGCCACTTCACAGACAGGTGTGTTGAAGAGTGTGATGAGTTAGCTCCGCCTACCCCTCTCTGCCGGCTGTCTACCCTCTCTGCACTGCTGGCTGATGGAAAACACGTCACTAACTGTGAACCCTTTGTGATTTTCCCAAGGATTGTCTCCACAGTGAGCCATAGGCTCACTGCAGGTATGACGTATTTCTGTAGTCCAACAGGAATCACGTTCCCGCGATACGATAACGTTTTCTGTCTGTGACAGAGTTAGCATGCAGCTTTAGCCATGATGTCTAGCTCTTTTCCTGCAATGTGTGAAACCCAAAGTGTTTCCATACTTTACTGTATGTGTAGTGTTTACCAAGTTGAATTTAAAATGGGAGGGTGCAGGTCGTATCCATACTGACCCTCCGCCGTTTGTCGTCTCGGCCGGCTGCGGTTTATTTTGGTTGGAGGATACAGAACGGGTATGACGTCATGTTACTCAGAATACAACAACAAAAGCGGTAACTTCCTTCTACCTCCACATAGACTAAAATTAAGCAAATATATAGATTCTGGCATTAAATAATCGATTTCAAAATCGTTAAAATAAATTGCGATATTTGGTGAAACTATTTTTTTCCCACCTCTAATCAGCGTGCTAACATGCCCACAAAGACGATGTGTGCGTTGTACCTGGACGGGGTAGAAGATGGCCTGCAGGGTCGGGAGGATCTCCGTGAAGAATTTGTCCCACATGTCGGCGAGGACCGAGAGCTGGTCGTCACCTACGGGGACACACACACGCACACACAGCCGGTTACCATGGAAACACATGTCCACCAACATCCCGAGGAGGAGATGATCTTGTTAAAACGTCAACTTAATGTTTCTGTTGTTCAGCAGTCTGTAAACACAAACAGGCCAACACGATCTAACTCGGTGTGTTATTACGTTAAAAATTAACCTTATTGATCCCTGGATCACAGCAGATTTAATACAGCAAGGAATCATGGGTAATATGTGAAGTGACTACATGTAACAAGGAGCTGCTGTCTGACATCTGATCACATCCCTTTACATATAGCACATCAAGTCAGCTCTTCAAGCACATGTTAACTTTAATTCAGACAGAAAGACTTGGATTCCTATTTAAAAACAAAGTTGAAGTGATGAAGGAAACCAGTCACAGTCACACAAATGAGAGCCTGAGAGCCTCCCGTTCAGAGTTCAGACCCAGAAACCAGTCTCACCGGAGTGAGGGAGGACCTGATCCAGGATTTCAGACAGACCTCGAGTCAGCAGCTGGTTCTGAAACACACACAGTTTATATTTTATTAACTTAAATTAAAAAAAAACATTAAGATCATTCAGAGAGAGCCCGATCAATACATCTTTAATTTATCACATGTATCAGTGTATATCCTACTGTCACTGAGGTGAACAAAATAATAGAAACACCTGTCGCAGCACCAAAAAATGTATATCTACAGTTGAGTCAACACAAACCGATTATAACCTTCAAGAAGGAGGTTTTACTGCAGGGCTGTTGTATTAGACTGCATTAGTTTTAGGCAGGTGTACCTTATAAACTAGTGTATGTAAACATAGAGAGCAACACATATATATGTTCACAATACACACAGTAACATCTCACTGTATTAAAGCTGAAACAAGGCCTAATAGGACGCTTTAGAGGAAGAAACAGACCTGAGATTTTGGTTGTTAAAGTTGATTTAACTTATTGCAGTAGCACTGATAATATTCTAAGATTATATTATCAGTAGTCCCCCTGAGAGGCAAGTGATCCAATTTCTGTCTGATGATCTACATTGTTTTCTCTCCTGAGTTTATGACTTAAGAACAGGAGAAAAACAAAGCTTTTGCAGGTGAAAAGTTGTTGTTTTTTTCCAGTGTGTGTTGTTGTAAAACTAATTTTGGCCACAAGAGGCTGAAGTGCGCCACTACCTCTTGTTCTAAATACGACTAAAGCATTCGTGGTTTCTTCAAGGTGAGTTTTAAGTTCTCCATGCACTCGAAACACAAGGTACATACTGTATATTGTTCTGTAAATTAAAACTCGTGTAAGAAAACATGAATACTTTTAGTTGTATTTAGAACAAGAGGTAGTGGTGCACTTCAGCCTCTTGTGGCCAAAATTAGTTTTACAACGACAAACACAAAAAAAATAAAACAATCTCATCTGCCAAACATTTATTTTCTTAGAAAAATCATCCTGGTGAAATCTTTTTTTTTCACCTGTTCCTAAGTCTCACTTGCCTCTCAGGTCTTCCGTAAATAAAAATATAAAGCCTGAACTAACATTAATTGTCAAAAAACAAATTACAACCCCTTTTTGTCCCCTCATTCATGTTGCAGTTGACAGGCAGGACCACTGATCAATAACGTCCATTAGCAGAAGAAGCTGATCGGTTATTGATAACAGATCACCATAAAACATTCAGGCGTAGCAACAAGTCTTCTGTACTTGTGAAGTTTAACAGTCTTATCCATTTTATTTATTGTCTTTTATCCATTTTACTGTTTCTTTAATCTATTTTATTGTTCTTATTATTATGTTTCTATCATTTTTATTTCTCGTGTGTATTAGTATCAACGTATTTGTTGAACTGTGTTATCATCAGTCATCTGTAAAACCTTTTAAGCTGCACCGACCTGTAAGAAAGGTGTTGGATAAACACATTAATCCTCCACTTCAACAGGAGTTACAGTCAACTTTAATGTTCATTTTTAAAATCTGCAGAGTCACTGCTGTTCCGTCACTGCTCCATTTAAACTAAACAGGAAAAGATGTATCATGTGACCTTGAGGGAAGTCAAGGTCACCGTCTCAGTGACATTTTATCACATTTTATCTGGATGTCAAAGTTCAAACAAGCTTTTTCCAGAGGTCAGATCAGTGAGGACGCTGAGCTGTGGACAGGAAGGACACGTCGTCTCTGAGACGAGCGTTAAGATTACAGACGTCCACTTCCTGAGAGGAAGTGGACGTCTGTCATCTCCATCTGCTGATCCACACCTCACCATCTGAAGGCCGGCCGGTTAATAAAAGGATCAGGAGCCACTTGGCCGTTCCCTGACTGCAGAAATCAGCTTAGTCTGAATCACACGGAGCCGCTGCTTTATATCGGGACTAGGGCTGTCAATCGATTCAAATATTTAATCGTTGATTGATCTCACATTTTTTATCTGTTCAAAATGTACCTTAAAGAGAAATTTGTCAAGTATTTAATACTCTTATCAACATGGGAGTGGGCAAATATGCTGCTTTATGCAAATGTATGTATATATTTATTATTGCAAATCAATTAACACAACACAACACAATGACAAACATTGTCCAGGAACCCTCACAGGTTCTGCATTTAGCATAACAAATATGCTCAAATCACAACATGGCAAACTGTGTAACTTGCACACTTTACTAATGTTTATAGTATTTTATTCTATGTTTATATTTTAGATTTTTTATGTTAGTTGTAGTAGTCAGGTATACTTATAGTATATTCTAATATTCTTTTTATTGTTTATTCTATGGATATATTTCTCTAGTGTTGATATGTGTACATGAGTACATCTCTCGATCTAATTCAGTTCAATAGACATTACTATAAGTGGCCCATATGACAAGTACGTTTATGTATTTGGTTGGTATGAATTTTCTCAGAAAGCACTTCCCTCTTAGTGATCGACAAATGAGAATATCATTGATGTGGTTTAGACTCATTTATATATCATTCATAACAACATCTAGACTGTTCTGCTAACGTGAGTCAGGAAGGTTACAGACTGGAGAGAAACAGTTGAGGATTAGTAGTATTTAAATCTGATCATGTGTGTAAATAGTAGGAGAGTTTTAACCCTGTTGGAGTCAGTTAAAGGGCTTCCACAAAAAGCTGTAGAGAATATTGTAATTTTATTGAAAATTAGTAAAAGACGAGTAAACAGGGTTCACATTTTTAAAGAGATATTATTCCAGGACATTTTCAGAGACTAAAACACATCCAGATATATTTCAGTAAAGTGGACCCAGATATTGTGAACTTAAATTTCTTAAACTTCTCAAAACAGGAACAGAGATGTCACTTTATATTTGTTAACAATAAGACAGTAATCCAGATAAGAGGCTCCAGATTTCTCTAAATTAAACTTGGACTTAAAGCTGCACTTGTCAACATTTCGACATAAAGAATGGAAAGACTTTTTAAGAGATTCTTGGCAAAAACTTTTCTGTAGTGGGATCATTTCACACACAAATATCAGATTATTGATTTCCACATCAGCCTACAAACATCCACCCTCACCAGACTCTGATGATTAAACTGCACCAAACAGATACAGGAAGTGAGGCGACCACATCGACACCAGATAATGTTCCCTTTGATTGTTGAAAACTTCTACATGAACTGGTTTCTGTAATATAAACAGGAAGTAAAGCGTGAACATACCTGGAAGTATTCTGTGATGAAGGAGCCCATCTCAGTTTTAAGGAGCCACCTGTAAACACACAAGAGGAGTTCATGATTATTAAGATCTGATTAAACCAATAACATTCATATGACTCTAATCTACAGAAACAGAAACTGAGCACACTGTACTTGGTCTGTTATTAAAGTGTGATGTTGTAGTTCTACTTCCTGCTACTTTATACTTCTACTCCACTACATCTCAGAGGAACCATTTACTTTTTACACTACATTTATCTGACAGATTTAGTTATTTTACAAATGAAGATTTTACAAACAAAACGTGATCAATTTATAAAATATGACACAGAGCTATAAATTAAATTTATAAAGTATATAAAGCAGTTAAAATGTGCTCCCCCTCCACCAGCTGTAACATTAAAATGATGTTTACGTGTTAAAGCATCAGTAATAATATTTGAATATATTAAATATATTAACTCTCTGACAGGGGCCATTCTGCCCAACAAGTACTTTTACTTTAATACTTAAGTACATTTTGCTGTTAATACTTAAATCTTGAATGCAGGACTTTCACTTGAGTATTTTTTACAAAGTGGAATTTATACTTTTACTGATATAAAAGATGTGAGTACTTCTTCCTCCACTGCCTAGAGATGAAAAAGGTCTCATCTTATATTATCTGATGTAGTAGTATAAAAAGAGGGCTACAGCACTGGGATACAGGTATTATCATGACTACTACTACTTCCAAAAACTTGCTTCAACAGGTGATAATCATTAATTCAGAGTTTTCTTAACTCCTCTCTTTGTACATCAGAGAAGAGGAGTCACATGAAAACATGAAACACGATGATGAAGACCTGATGATCATCAGCTTCTACTGTCTGTTCATTAAAGAGAAAAAGAAGAAGACTTCGTCACCTGATGCTCTCGTTGAGCGTGAACAGCTCGTTGGTCTGCAGCGCTCCACCCTGGAACACCTTGATCACAGCTGATTGGACGCTGAGGACACACAAACAAACACAGGTCAGAGGTCAGAGGTCAACAGGTGTGTGTCAAATGAACTACACGTCCTGACAGGGAGACTACTCATCTCTGAAGCACAGAAATTATATTAGCATTATTAATGCATTCATATTATTAACATTACTGCGTGCATGCGTTGGTCCTGCTATGTGACTCAGCTGGTTGACAGGAAGTGGCCCGGCTGCCACCTCCACTTCCTACTAAACATCCTGGGAAGAAGAGCAGGAAACAGGCCGGAGAGTTTCTAATGCCAGAGCTGAAATAACCTCCACACACTGAGACCCTGATGTACGGGGGTCTATCTGGGGTCTATCTGGGGTCTATCTGGGGTCTATCTGGGGTCTATCTGGGAGTATCTGAGCCCTTCATGTCCCAACATAATGTTACACCCTCTCACGTTATCACAAACGGTCACTATTTATGATATCTGAACTCCAGCGGCAGCCTCGACTAATAACGGTCTGATGATCAGCGGTGGAAGAAGTACAACCAGTAGTAATACCACAAAGTAGAAATACTCCATTACAAGTAAAAGTCAAGGATTCAAATTTGTACTTATTTAAAAGTGCAAAAGTCTTAGCAGACATTTAAAGGCATCTCCTTGGACTTTGAGAAACTGGGACGGACATTTTTCACTATTTTCTGACACTTTAGACTTCTCGATTAGTCTAGAAAATAATCGGCAGACAAGGAAAATAATCATTAGTTTCAGCTCTAATTAACATCAAAATACACCTAAAGTACCAAAATTAAAAGTATGCATAATAATATATATTAATATGACACAGCTTTGTTTAATACTCGATTCTGATTGGTTAATCACGGCGTTCTTCGGTCTGTTATTTCTTTATAGCAGACCGTTGCTATGTATAACAGACTGTTGCTATGGGCACAGTTCTGATGTCAGACTCTGGCGGACCGTTTTTGTGTCAAATTATTGATTTCTTCAGTAAGTAGCCGTGTAATAAGTGGGATAATGTAAAGCTAGCGGATCATTATTGTGAAATAAACCCCATCAGGGTGATGTAAGACCCCTCCGTGCAGTGCGGCATCTCCCTGTCTGGGTTTCTTTCACAACAATGACCGCTGTGCATTATCACGCTTATTACATCACCTTAATGTTGCAGCTGATTTTATCTACTTTATCTGCTGGGTAGTTTGTGAATCTCCCCCAGGGATTAATAAAGTTTTATCTTACGCTGAATAGAAGAATGGTTCCAGAAAGTTATATACACAGTAAATACACATATATACAAGACTTTTACTTGTACCAGAGTATTTTTACAGTGACCTACCGCTACTTTTACTGTCCTTAAGTGTAAGTCATGAGTACTTCCACTTAAGTACCACTGACAACATTTTATTGATGTTGGATTCTCTCTCCTTCTTCAGATATTCTTCCTTCCTGGATTAACAGCTGGATGTTAACAGGATGTGACTGACTCATAAATAAAGTCTCACCTTTAAATCTCACATCTTAAATATCAACAGAAAACCGTGTAATCGGATCAGAAACTCTGTTCTGACCTTCAACGGAACCTGTTCTTCTGTCTGAGGTCTGGAAAACACGAGTTAGCACTTTTTACCCTGTTTTAAGCTCATGTTTGGACCCATAACACACACACACACACACACACACACATCCACACACACACATCCACCACACACAAACACCCACCCACCCACAGCTGACCTGTTCCACACTCTGGTGTTGGAGATCTGCAGCGAAGGTGAGCTGGCGTGGAACCGGGCGAGG
>CAKALG010013964.1:0-18997 GCA_916700815.1 Helicolenus hilgendorfi
AAGTTGGTGTATCGATAAAAACAAAATGTGATTAAGACGTAGATTAAAATATGTGCTGCATTTGTATGGAAACTTGACTGATGACTATGCCAACCCTATCTGCTGGTGCAACAAAATGTTTTTATAGATTTTTATAAATGTTCTTTAGGATTTTTTTTCCCCCAATCAAGAACATGTGACCTCCTTAAGGAGTACTTCACCCCCAAAATGATCATTTCAATACACGAATCCGGGGAAATACCGGAAGTAACCAGGTCGCCATTACTGCGGTGTCATCTCCCTACGTTATGCACTCGCAGAACCAGAGAGTTCAAATACTTCAGGAGGCCGTGATGTATATTATTACACACCCACAAAAAACACCCCCCTCTGCTGAGCATCCTGAGGAGCAGTTTAATGTGGATCTAGAGCAGATTAGCAGGCTAACGCTAAATTCTGTAATCGCTGTGATGGGCTTTAAGGAAACTGAGTGGGGGTCTCCTCAAGGTTAAAATGATTGCTGTCTTTTTCTATTAACTGCCAGTGTTCATTCAGGCGGTCAGATTTTTTCCTCTGTATTCAGGTATTGATTTGGATGGCAAATTTGGCAAACTGTGTTTAAAAATCCCCCTTTTAATTGAGTCATTTTTGTCTGTAATTGAGTCCTTAGTCATTCTTTTTTTTTTTTTAAAAAGGGAGCAAAAGAAAGTATGATTATTTTATCCTATTTCCAAACAACTTGTCTTAAATATTATATTATAAATTGATTCGTTTATTTTGTTCTTGATTCTAGTGCAGAATTTCAGAGACATTTTTATCCAACAGATTTTTCAGTAACACTTTATTTTACAGGTCGACAAATTTCATGGTAACTAGGCGTTAATTAGCAAGTAACCTATTTGAAATTTCTTTAGAATTTCTGCCAAATTACGCAAATATTTACCACAAAAATCAAAAATTACTTTATTACAAACATTATTTAATTATTATATTTCCCAATAGCTGGTAATTTTTTTAATACATTCCCAGGAAAATAATACAAAGTTAAATGATATGCTTTATTTCCATGTCTGCTGTTAAATACATAATATTTAGCAAATAACTTATTTGAAATCTCTTAAAGAAACTCCCTAAATCATTACATCAGCTACCAGATTACATTCGTGTAGACAATAAGTCACACAATGGTGAGATTTCTCCTGATCAGAAGTGTCTTCTGTTATTCTTGGTGTTCCACCTCCGATGAAGAGCAGCCGCTTCTCAAGCTTAAGGACCCTATTTTAACAATTATATGCTCTTTTAGCATATGATTAGTAAATGAGGTTTATATTAAAGTCATTTTTGATACATTTTGAGGTAAATATTGGGGTAAGTTGGCAGTAATTCCAAAGAAATTTCAAATAGCTCCTGTAAAATGAAGTGTTACCTGACCTGATGAGATGGAGATTTAACTGAAGTGGTTGCAAAAGATTTGTTGATAGAAAGAAACTTGTAAGTGCATGACCATAATCAGACCTTTAAATCTAGAAAATGTGTTCATTCAAAGTATTCATGCCATTGTTCTCTAACACTCAACGTCGCAACATTTACCAACAACTTTATCCGAGTGCTGTCACTCAAACGACCATTAGTAGGCAGTTTGTCCCTGAAATGATTTGAAAAGAGAAAAGATTCCTTTCTCTCTCCACCTACTGCCTCGCTATTCAATTCTGCATAGAGTCAAAGGCAGAAAAAAAACATGGAAAGTGCAAAAAGATTACAGGTTTTTCACTGATATGGGGTCAAACAAAAAGCAACAGCTCACAGAGAGAAAGAGAGAGAAGCCCACCAGAGATATTTGGGTTGTTTTGTGCCAGCTCTCTTTAACTTATTTATGATTCAGGGGACTCACAACAGCAAAATGAATGAATATGAGGCGGAAAGACAACAAAAAGAGGAGGTTAAAAACTGGGAATGAAGCAGGAGGAGTGGAGAATGAGGAGGAAATCTTTCTGCTCCTTCAAGGTGATCAGATGAAAGAAAAAAAACCTAATGTGAGAGAAATAAAAAAGACAAGAAGGAGAGAAAATAAAAGAGGGTGAGGAAGGAGGAGGAGAGGGAGTGGGGTGTTTCCCCGAGGCGGAGATGTGTTTGTGTGTGAACTAATCTCTCTCACACACACACACACACACACTCCCTCCCTCTCTCTCTCTCTCCCAGTCACTCAGTCAGTTGCAACAACACGCTCGCTGAGGTCGGCAGCACAAAGCAGAGTCGCTCTCTTACCAGCACACACACACACTCAGACTCCTCACCTCCTCAGCGACGCCGGGGACGAGAGGAAGGAAGGAAGGTAGGAAGGAAGGAAGGAGAAGAAGATACATTTTGGGAAAACATCAATCAGGTAAGATTTCTTTTTTTATCTCTTCCATTCACTCACTGCTTATCTTCATGATAGCACACTGAATCTGAAAAACCCCACTACACTCTCAGCCAATATTTACACAGTGTAAAGTCCCACTGTACCTGTAGTATCAGTGAGTTAACCTAAGTTAATCTACTCTCTCTTCGCTCTGCACAGCAAGTTCATGAAGTCACATGTTTTTGTTTGTTTTGAGAGAGTACAGTAGAGAAGAAAAACAGTTGCTTCTAAGTCACAAATGTGAGGAAAGAAATGTTGAGGTTCATTCATCTGATGAGGTTGATGTCTTTTTGTGTGTGTGTGCGTGTGTGTGCGTGTGCGTGTGCATGTGCGTGTGTGTGTGTGTGTGTGTCCAAGCGTGCGCTAGTTGTGTACAAAATCAGAGTGCGATATGAGGGAAGTGAAAGCAGAGGGAAGATGTTTCTGGAGGAAGTTTTTAAATCTAACAACAGAGTTTCTCAAAGACCACTTTTGTGAAGTCGCCGCGGGGAGTCATCACACTAGAACTTGTGCCTGCCGAGGTTTAATACTAACACAAGCACTTGTTCCTTTACTTTTGGTGACGCCAGGAACCAGAATTAGGGCGGTCAATCGATTAATCGCAAATTAACCGCACATTTTTTCATTTGTTCAAAATATACCTTAAAGGGTGATTTGTCAAGTATTTAATACTCTTATCAACATGAGAGTGGGAAAATATGCTGCTTTATGCAAATGTATGTACAGTATATATTTATTATTGGAAATCAATTAACAACACAAAACAATGACAATTATTGTCCAATTGTTATCTCCTTTGGCAGGGATGCCCACAGAGAGTGCACAAATAAAAAAAGGTTTATACTACGTCTGTCAATCGATTCAAATATCTAATCGCATGATTGTCCATAGTTAATTGTGATTAAACGCTAATTAACATTTTTCATCTGTTCAAAATGTACCTTAAAGGAAGATTTTTCAAGTATTTAATACTCTTATTAACATAGGAGTGGGCAAATATGCTGTTTTATGCAAATGTATGTATATATTTATTATTGGAAATCAATTAACAACACAAAACAATGACAATTATTGTCCAGAAACCCTCACAGGTACTGCATTTAGCATAAAGAAATATGCTCAAGTGATAACATTGGCAAACTGCAGCCCAACAGGCAACAACAGCTGTCAGTGTGTCAGTGTGCTGACTTGACTATGACTTGCCCCAAACTGCATGTGATTATCATAAAGTGGGCATGTCTGTAAAGGGAAGACTCGTGGGTACCTATAGAACCCATTTTCATTCACATATCTTGAGGTCAGAGGTCAAGGGACCCCTTTGAAAATGGCCATGACAGTTTTTCCTCGCCAAAATGTAGCGCAAGTTTGGAGCGTTCTTTAACCCTCCTTCCCGAACTGAGTCTGCTACAACCTCCGAAATATTGATTGCATTAATGTGTTAAAGAGATTAGTGGCGTTAAAATGCATCTGCATTAAGGCGTTGTCGCGTTAACTTTGACAGCCCTAATCAGAATAAATTACTTTTGCACCTTAAAAAAAACACCACAGTTTTAAAAGTTTGGCTTTTTATTGTTTTGGTTTTTTTGCATTTGATAAAATTCAACAATTTAATACGTTTAACAAAATTGCTGGTTGTTCTAAATTAAAAAAAAAATTATCAACTAAATAAATGTCTACAGGTAATTAAAAAGCTAAACTTTGTAAAAAAAAAAAAAAAAAAACATGATCACAAAATAAATAGAGTTTATGGTCGAAAAACGTACTTTGGCGTTTCATTTGGAGGAGTTTTTGCGAAGACCAAAATGGAAATAAGTTCGATATTTTATCGTGTTATCCTTGACATTTTGTTGTCTTTCATTTAAAGGGCAACTTCAGTATTTTTCAATTTTCCCATGTTTTTGTGTCTAACACTAACAGGGACAACAATTTCAGAAATTGGTCCAGTATTGAGGGAGAGCGCTGTAGACAGCAGCTTCTCACAGGCTGTAATATGGTGCTATTGGGGCAAGCTGGCAGCGTCATTTACGTCCAGTAAAAGTGCTTGTTTTTGCCATGACATGCTCTGATTGTTATTATAAGTGTCTGACATTATGGAAAGAGTCTCGCTCAAGGAGAAGTCTCGTTGTGAAATCTGGCAAAGTGATGTGTTGCCGGAAGACAGCAGTGGAATAGTGGAAAACATCCATCGTCGAAATGTGAGTGCCACCCGGGCAAAGTTTGTTGTGTTGGAGTACAGAAAGCGTAGCTTAGTGTTATCTAAAAGATTTTCAATGTCATGGCTGAATATTGAGATGATTTCCATGGTTGCCCGTTTTTATTTATGAGCCAGAGTATACAGATATTCAGATTTCACAACGAGACTTCTCCTTGAGCAGGAAAGGTAAGAAAAACATTATATTTCTCTGTCAGTGGCAAGAACAAGCACTTGTAGTGGAGGTAACTTTACATTGACGCTGCTCACTTGCCCTCACAGCTCGTTTCACGGCTGCAGGTTACAGTGTTCTCCCTCAATACTGGACCAATATCAGAAATTGTTGTCCTCATTATTCACTTAGACACAAAAACATGGAAAAATAGAAATTACAGTTACCCTTTAATGTCTTCCAACTAATGATGTCAAACTAAGTTTGTATCTAAATGTCTTCAGCATGATTTGGGCCAAGTGTTGTACACACACACGACAGCTAAAACAAGGCTGTAATTCACCACCAGCACCACTCATCATGACACTCCCACATGACTAATTGGTTAAGTGAGTCTGTACCATGACGAAGACATTATCAAGTCTGGAGCGTCTGAAGAATTCAAACAGACTGAAAAAGACAACCGAAGCAGATCCAGGTTAGAGAGGCTGCAGAGGGACAGACGTAGTGTGTTTTGTGTTTCTGACCTTCACTGTGTTTATAAAGAGCTGATGTGAGCAGAGGAGGAGGAGAGAAGAGACGGAGAGAGCAAAGGGATGAATGGAGTCATTGTCTGGTCTGTGTGTGTGTGCAGAATGAGGGGGGTGTGTGTTTTTGTGTATCTCAAAACAAACTGTGAGCAATCAGTGTCATGTGAGAGGTTAATGTTACACCAAGATGTGGCGCGTCTCGTAAACAAAGAGATCACGTTAAATAACTGTTACATTCCTGAACTGTTCATGTGGATAAATGCAGAAATACATGAATTCCTCAAACATACATTTCTCAAAAACTATCCCAGTAAATGTGGACTCTTTACACCACTTGGGGGCAGCAGAACCAAGTTCGCACAGAGAAAGAGTGATTTCATTCTCTGCTCAGGTCAACGTAACCTCATACAACGGTTCGTATGATATCTTAAGAAAAATGTATTCCTCCTTTTTTGTTTGTTTTCCTACGAATGTCCAGCAACACGTGTCGATCTCCGCTCGTTACATGCATTCAGTCTTTTCAAATTAAACTTCCGTCTTCACAGGAAACAGTTTCCTTACGTTAAGCCAATAAAGCTACTTGGTTAGGTTTAGGAAAAGATTGACTTGGTTAGGTTTAGGCAACAAAACTACTTGGTTAGATTTCGGGAAAAAATCGGGGTTTGGCTCGAAATAACTCCGGAAGTGGTGTTACTTACGTATAGTAAGTTAAGTGATAAACGTTAACGTCTGGTTTCAAACGGGACACGAACACAGGTCTCCTGGGCGAACGTCCGGTATTTTTAGGCCCACCCATCTACCTTGACCTCCTCTCTATGCATCATTCGCCGCTCTTTATAATTTATTTCCTGGCTCACGATTACACATGTATTCATTTTCTGGATATTACATCTATTACAGTGCATTATTTTTCATAGGTATAGATACAACAGTGTGTGAGACAAGTCTGCTCAGGCTTTATTTGAGTGTTTTTGCTGCAAACATCTGCCTGCTGCAGCTAAAAACAACGCAAAAAGAACAGTAAAGTTGCGTGCCGGAAAACAATGAGCTAAAATTGCTATAAAGCTCTGCAGAGCTGAGGCGATAATTCTCTGTTGGTTCAGCAGTACAAGCAAATGTAAAAGGAAATAGCAATTTCTTTCTCTTTTTTTTCCTAATAATCATATATTATTATATATAAGTGCACCAATTGCACGTTTAGACTGAAAATCCTTCCATATAGAAATGTCCACCCAAAAAGTGATGTAACGGTGCAATATGACATCACTGATGGGCGTGGCAACGCAAGTGTAATAAACAGGGTAAACAGTGTAAATGTTTCCTGCTTTGAGAGTGTCAAATTAGTAAAATGAAAGAAATTCAACAATTCAGAGAGAAAATGTAACAGTGCCTCACATGCATTATTTCTTCTGACAAATATAAATTGTGAACTTGAGTTATATTACACTTCCGAAGAGTTAAAGTGCTACACAAAGACCAAAACAAAAGAGGATCACAAACTGTCGAAGCAATTAAAACCACAGACGGTAAACAAGCGAATCAATGATAAAGTGATTAGAACATAAAACACTGTCGATAAAATGCAGACAAGCGAAGCAGCAGCGCTAAACATTTCTCCTTAAACCGATTTTATGGTATTTCAAACTCTTTCCTGTTTCCCTTCGAATTTAATCAGTTTAATTTCCCCCCAAAACTGATTAAGATTACGCACTTAGGAAGCTTCGCTGCCGGAGCTTCACAGCTACAAATCCTTGTTTAGACACAATCCTAATTCTGCAGAAAGCTGGCACCCTGGGGCCATGCAGAGGGGAGGAACAGTAGGTTTTTCAGTACTCAGATGTATTTTCTGTTTAAAAAAAAATAAAACAAAGAGGCAGTGGGGAGAAATATGGGGGAGGAGAGGGAGATGGAGACAGTGACGATGGAGAATTAGGGACAAATCGAGCAAAGTTCGATGGAAACATGGCGAGACAGCGTGAGCAAGAGCAATTTGGATCAAAAGCGAAATGGATTTTTTGGGGGAGAAAATTAGGAACATGGGACGATTTGAGAGGGAGATAAGAGGCTGAGAGCGACACTGACAAAGACGTGTCAAATCCAGGGGTGGAGGTTTGACGTCTGTGTGTGTGTGTGTGTGTGTGTATGTGTGAGAGAGGGGGTCTCTGCCACCTTGGTAGCAGAGTACATTATGGCTGTTTGGGCACATTAAGGGGCATTAGCTGGAGGAGCATCCTTGAATAATGCATGGCCTTTATTTGTGAGCAGAGTGCATACGTCCTCTGAAGCGCACTGAACAGGGGCACACACACACACGCACACACACACACACCCTCACACACACATATACTATATAAACACACACAGACACACATATACACATGAAAATAAGTCCTCCTTTTTCAGTCATTCTTACACGCTTTCAAAATCACAAAATTTGGCAAACTGGCAACGTACATACAGTATGCTTATATCTGTGTGAGACAGCGTGACCGCGAGTGTGTGTGTGTGTGTGAGAAGCTCAGTGTGTGACTAACAATATCTTAACCTCCAAATTCCTACATGCCAACATAAAAAAGGAGGCAGCAGACGGTTAGGGCGCTCCGCTGAACGCTCCTCAGGTCTAACAGGGCAGCCAATGAGCCCATTAACGTCTCTCACACACACGCACACACACACAATGCACTTACAAGAGAGTCATATTCAGATGACTTCCGACAATCAAAAACTTTTAAGTGACATTTTTACGATTGGAGCTTTATCACGCCGTGCTGAATCTTCCAGCCTCATCCGTTACTTAACAGTTTTGTTCCAAAGTGAGATATCATCTGACATCTACTCTCACGGAAAATACTGCATGCATGAAATCCCCAGCAGAGGGTTGTTTTTAACATGAGAGGATTCTCATACTTTTATATTATTGACAGATTGATACGAGGTAACTGTAGATCTGCTTTCTGTTAAACACTTTTACAAATATCCACTTTTGTAAACTTAAACTGCTGAAATATTTCAACAATTTACCTTTGCAGTTATATTCTATAGGTTTAATGTTCAAATTAGTTGTTGCATGTTTTAGTTGATTAATTGCATATCATTTATAATAACTTCCAACTATTGTTACAGTACAGATGTTCTACCTTCTGCAGTCACTGATTTCAATTCACAACAGTGTGATTTTACAGAACAAACACAACTTGAAATCTGTAAGCGAGCTGTGCGTTCCAATACTCATACTACCAAACTGTTTAGTACGCCAGAAAAATATTTAGTATGTCCCAATAGTATGTCAAAGGCAGTATGCCAAAAATACCAGGTTGTCCTACTACATCCGGTTTTGCAGTATGCAAGCTGGCATGCTTTTCTGCTGAGAAACCAAACCAAAAATAACTAAAACTAACTAACTAAAACTAAAATAAACTTGAAAAGTGAAAACTAAAATAAAATCCAAATTAAATGAAAATTCAAAACTATAATAACCTTGGTTTGATGTTGGGTGCTTTCCCAAAATTCCAAATAGTCCTATCAAAATTGCATTATCCCAACTAAAGGAAGGATCTGGCAGCATCTAGCGGTGGGGTTGCAGATTGCAACGTACCGTAGTTTTTTCACATTAAACTCGATGAAATTACAGTTGGTGATTGTTGGAAAGAGTAACGACGACAGTTTAGGTGAGTTTTATTTTGTTTCTGTCCAGTTTGAATGAATTGTTCCGCTACATGCAGCTGATCTCAACATGTACAAAAATACACGTGGATGATGGCGCAAGCTGAGCGGAGAGGGGGGGGCAATCGTACTTGGGCACCTTAGCGAAGGTCTGAGCTCTCCGAGTGCCATTCTAGTTTATATTATTTTCCATTTCTGCCAAAAGATCCACCTAAATGTTACACACTGGTCCTTTAAATAGTAATATTTTAAGTTTTTACTTCCTTCAAGCCTAAAATTGATCACACCAGAGCGCAGCTTCAGCTTCAATCTTTTGCATGTTGATTTTCATAGAGTACCTCCACCTGAACTGAAATAGAGGAATCAAGTTCAGTTAATGAGGCCTGAACATTAAAAAAATCCCTGGTGTGTTCCTTTGAGGTCTTTATGTGGTGACGATCTTATTCCGGGATGTAGTGGTGCTTAAAGAGCTGGAGCTGGAGGGAGGCCATAAAATCAGGAGGTCAGTGTTAACGCTGTTTGTAAAACCTTGGGATAGGAGTTCATCAGCCTGGCAGCCGCCAGCTCTGTCAGGGTGAAGGTTCAGAGTGACTTAGCAGGGAAACACACACACGTACACGGTCGAGGCCGTCACACCTCAGCAGCTCTGAGGTGACAAGAACTCCTGGTGGATGGCAGATGGAGGGAGCCAGCACGACCACACAATCCTAATTCGTGTTGTTATGGTCCCACCCTGTTTTCTGGCCAAGACCTGCAGGCGTGGACCTCCCAGCCAAACCCAACTGTGACTTTATTCACAGTGTAACTCCAGAGAGAATGAGACAATCTTACAATGTTGTCTTAAACCTAAAAAAAACAACACATTCTCATTCCAACTCGTCACATACTGATCCGCAGTAAACACGTGGTTAATGTTGCGAAATAAACAGAAACACTTAGGATTAGGCTACAAAACCACTCAGTTAGGTTTAGGAAAAAAATACTTAAAAATACTACGTTTTTACAGTGAAAAATGGGACTTGACGTTGTGAACACGGAGCACGAACGAACAGCTGATTGTAAAGTGAAAGTGAAACGTAACGCACGGGACGCAAACAGCGGTCTCCTGGATGAAAGACTTGTGTTTATTGGACCCATCCACCTCCCCTCCCACCCGCATGTTGCGTCTCTTTTGCTCTTTAAAGTACATCACCACAGCACTTTCCCTGAGTGTTTACTGTTGCTGCGGAAGGGTTTACATTGTAGTTAATGGAAAGCCCGGTGCGTCGCCGACGGCCGTGACAAAGCATCTGTATTTGACGCCCTGGGAATGAGAACAGACCGGGGAAAAGGGTATAAGCTGACTACTGCTGCTGCTGCTGTCTTCCGCAAAGAAGCAAGCTACAAACCTCTGAGAGCCTTTCAAGCCGGCAGCAGAGTGTTCGATACTCAGAAGACATACTTTACGTGGAGCATTTCTTTAACCCTGAACTAGCACCTTGAGAAAGAGGTTACAAGACGAAACAAACACTGTGAAGGCCGAAAAGTGACTACAACAACAGCACTTTTGTCAGAGAAGCTTATTGCAGATTGTAGAGTTCAACAGACTCATTTCAGCTCTATTAATGATGTGATACTGCATTGATCCCTGGAGGGAATTTTCCTTTCGCTTGCCCTCCTGCACACAGAGCTCAGAGGTCAGCGACGGAGCGTTGCAGAGCAGCTGTCCTGTGGCTGGCTGGGTTTCAGAGTCTAGCTCAAGGGCACAACAGCAGGATTAGATTTCTGTCAACACACTGGGATCGAGCCAAAGTTTTCAGGCTGAGGGATGATCTTCCTACTCACTATGAACGGGAACATCATCACTCCACCTGAGTGGAATACTGATGCGGACTGAGTGAGAATAGTGTTCTCGATAATATTGGAAATGTGTATGTTTGTAGAGAATAGTTACAGGAGTAGAAAAGTTTTTATGATGTGATGCTTGAATCTATATTTAAGCAGCATTTTAATCAGGTTCCATAACTTTTTTGGGTGGTTTTCATTGTGCATTTTAATGTTTCAGATGCTTTTCTAAACTGCCCAAAATCTCAATTATGGCTGACACACAAAATAGCTCTCTCATTGTTGAACAACAGTGATAAGTAGCAGCCTTCAACTCATCCCATGAGATCATGATCTCAGTGTATATGGGAAGGCATATAAATTAGGGCTGGGTAATATGGCTTATAAATAATATCTTGATATTTTTAGCCTATGCCGCAATATACAATATTTATCTTGATATTTTCATATTTTCACTATTTAACCCTTTCATTTTCTCTGTGATACAGTTTGCAGACGATATATATATTTTTTTAATCATCATGAATTTTATTTATTATTTAATATTTATTCATTTCGTTTTTATTTATGTATTTATTTATTTATTATTGACAGACTGACTTATTGTGAAATGCCCTATCTCATTTACCGAAAAGTCGCTTTTATTTTGAAATCAGTTCTAACATGCTGTTACCGTAATGCCTAGTATATACACGGTCAGTGTTTTTTGAAGCGGCGGAGGCTGGCATCTTCCATAGTCGTTTCCGACTTCAACACGTATAAACTCGCTTTGGCGCTTCACTTCTTCCGGTTACAAAAACATACGCTAGTTTCAAGTCTTCTTCAATACAACATGATGTTCATTTGGTAAATTATGGTCCCATTTAGAGTCAAATAGACCATAAGGCAGGGTATGCTTTAGAGCGTGGCTACCTTGTGATTGACAGGTCTGTTGTCGGTTTTTTCACACTTTCACAGTGTGTTTTCAGTTCATGAAAGTTAATTATAAACTTTTTGGTCGCATAAAAATTTCTTATTCAGCATTCGGTTGGACTTAGCTCCATCCTCTCGTGTCACATCTGTTTGCAAAAAAAAAAGATGACGACGGCCAAAAATCAAGATCGTGATGGACAAAATTCCAAACTCAAAGCTTCAAAAATTGCAGTCCACAGACCACTGGGTGACGTCACGGCGATTACGTCGACTTCTTATATAAAGTCTATAACAGGAACACCGGCCTCCTGGTTGAAAGTCGTGTGTTTATTTGATCAACCCATCTTAAGCAGTCTTTCTCACTTTCTACGTCACTAGCTCTAAGTGCATAGCATATTTATGTGGATGCTTTTACATTGCAGTTAGTTTACAGACTACATGGCGTGAAATGACACCTCAAAAGCAAGAACAGCCTGGTTATTGCATGCGAAATTACTTGCAAATTACCGTGTCGTTCGTACGCCATTTGGTGAGACCGGGCTGGATAGTCTGCACGTCCATCGCCCTCCCGCCCTCCCTGTTCTGTCAATTAAAATCAATCAACCCAATCTCCCATATCGACCTCCTCTGTACAGTAACAAAGTCATTAGACACGAATCCTGGCCCGCTCCCAAAATGTTTTAGAAAAAAAAGAATCAAAGGGAGGTCATGGAGGGCAAACAAAAAGACTCCGGAGGGAGGAGCAGCTTTAGATTTGCGGGGTGACCTTGATGGATTCCAGACAGTAGGAGGGAGCTCAAATCGCAAGCTGGGTGGCAATATGTATGTGTGTATGAGGTTAGCGATGGCTCTCATTAATTCCCAGTCGCAAACCCGGCCTGAGGACTGTGTGTGTGTTGTGGTGTGACAGGGAGGAAGGAGGTGGTTGTGGGGGTTAAGTACGAAGGCAATAAAGCCATTTAAGAGTCATAAAGTGCTTGGTCAATCAAAACCGCCCCCTGCTAGGCACCTCATGTCCTCCGCTGTGTGTGTGTGTGTGTGTGTGTGTGTGTGTGTGTGTGTGTGTGTGTGTGTGTGTGTGTGTGTGTGTGTGTGTGTGTGTGTGTGTGTGTGTGTGGATGCAAGAAAAAGAGCGACATGTTTCTGTGTATGTGCGGGAATGAGTTTGTGCATCCATGTGTGTGTCGGTGTGTCATTTGTGTGTGTGCTGAGGGGGTGAACGAGCCAGTCTGGAGAGTCAGTGGGATACTGAGCTCAAAGAGAGAAAGAAAGGCAGAAAGGATGCACCACCAGTGGAGCCCTGTGAAAAAGAAATAGCCACAGAGCGGATGCGGTGATTTATCCGGCTACATCGCCATGTGTTTGTGCGTGTAAATACATGTGCATGCATTTGCACCTACGTCGCCGCCTGTGAGTCAGACTTTCGGCCTAATTTGTAGCCACTGCAGGACTCCTGTCCATTATGCGCTTCCTGTTTCGGCACGCAGACACACTTTTTTTGCAAAAGTTTAAACCGTCAAATTAAAGAATCTAAAGTGGCCTGGGAGTTAAACAGCGCAAACACAGTTAGGTCCAAAAGCTCACCCATGTCCTAATGATCCACAGAAACAGAAGGGAACTTTCTTCCCTCTTTTGTTGATTTTGGTCCTTAAACAAACTGTAACATTACCATTTGAAAAATACACAACTGTTTTTCAAACCATAAAGAAGCAGAAACAATGCCTATAGAGAGGAAAGAGAATGAGAAAAATGAGATCAAACACGTTGTTAGCATTATGTGTCCAACAGTATCAAACATGTTGGTCATGTAAAACGCTCACTGTGCATGCAGCAGTGCTATTAACCATAGCATTTTACACACAGACAAAAGATGTCGGTATCATTGGGCAAAATTGCCGTAATAACCTTTCAGCATATTTTAATTCAAGTGCTCCGAGAGACTTCTGCACCTCCTCATGGAGGTTTGCTGTTATATTAATGCTCTGAATAAAATGTAAAATTTGAAATTTGACATGAATACACTAACATGCAGCTGGCTGACAGCTGCTGCAGAGTTTAACATTAGTAGACAAAAAGCTGAGCAATGACACCATCAGTATACTCTGGCATGCTATTTTCCTTGTTTCTATTTGCCTCACATGGAGATTACTTCTTTAAAATCCTGTCTTGTTGTATTTTAGTTCATCACTTCTCTGGCTAATTTAGGACATAAGGGACACTGTGATTTAAACCAATAAGACTGACGTGTTTTTAATAAAAAAGATCTTGACTAGTGCTGCTTTAAAAAGCCCAAACACAGCTGCTAGCCGGGGTATCTGTCTCTCTGTGTTGACTTTAGGGCTGAACAGTTGAGACACCAATCAGACTAATCGTCCATTTTGGCCAACAAAGCCACCAGCAGCCGGTTTGGTTTATTACTGTCGCCGTAGGGCACCGTTTGGCCGTAACGGCACACCAACTGTGGCATCATCTGTAACCACCACCACCACCCTCCCTTATCTCCTGATTCTCTCACTCTTCTTTCCTTTTCCATCCCTCCTCTCAACCTCCTCGCTTTAATAATCCTCCCTGGGGTCTACTGCCCAGGTGAGAGGGATCTAAACAATCGTTGCCATGGTAAGCTAGCAGCAGGAGCCCAAACACACCTGATGATGCTGGTACATTGTTTATTTCCCCTCGTCTCTTTCTCTTCACCATTCACTCATTTTCCACTCTTCTTCCTCAAAACCTCAAATCCTTTTTTTTAATACATAAACACCATCCGCTTTTTTTCTCTCTCTGTTGTTGTTTTTCTTCTGCATGTATACGGCATTTAACCCAGAAAACACACAGTTCAGGACCCAGATCATATTTGGGCTCACTGGACCGTGATGATATTGACCAGACACAACTTGCCCGCCCCCATCTGTCAGCTCTCCCTCGTTCCAGACGCCCATATGTACACAAGTATGACACTCAAAACGTCCGGCAAGCGACATACAATTCACGCGGAAAAAAAACAAGTCGACTGTAGACTGTGTCTGCTGCTGACCTCGTCGATGTGCCAAGAGGGACGCACCCAAATCCTCCCATCCCTCATCCCCCCCAAATACCACACACACACACACACACACACACACACACACACATAGTCCTGTGACCCTCGAGTGTCCCATCACTCAGTAACAGTCGGGTTAAATCCACTCTGACGGGTCAGTCTCCTCTCACTGTCAGGCCAAGCTGTCGAGGCCACTGTCACTGTGAGAGACACCACATATGTCATGTCTGTAAGCGTGTGTGTGTGTGTGTGTGTGGTGTGGGGGGTGGAGAGGGGAGAGTGTAAACAAGGATGTTGGCAGCGGGATGGAGCCGGGTGTGAATTAAGCACAGTTGTGTATGGCCTGTGAAGCTGCACTAGTTAAAATGATGCGTTACCCTTCAACGGAGCGACCATCAGAAGGTGATCATCCACTTATGTTGAGCAAATTTACACCACATTAAATATAAATACATATTTTGTCCTGTTTGTTTGTGTTTTATATGTTTGTTTTCTTTGTTTATGTTTGTTACTAAAAATATCTCAAAACTACCACTACCACTTTTTCAGTGAACTTTGGTGGAGGGTCAAATCATGGATCAAGGAATAAATGAATAGTTTTTGGTGTCGATAACTCGTCTTATAAAGTGACGTTGTGAACATAGACTGTGTATAAAGATGGACGACATGACAGCTCGCCCATTACTTTTAGTTTCATACGGGACACTAACACCGGCCTCCTGGTTGAAAGTCTTGTCCCCTCCCACCTTGAGCAGACTCTCACACTATTAATACTACATCATTTGCTCCAACCGTCGAATAACACCGCGGGTGGGTTAGCTGAAAGCCCGGTTTGTCACATACTGTTGCTAAAAGGTGCCGGTTTCCGATGCCGAGGGGCACTTGTGGTATTTGATGAGTTGGGAGTGAGAATGGGTTACTCTAGAGTCAGTGTTTGGTTTGTCTGTTCTGGGCTACTGTAGAAACATGACGGCTGAATCCGTGAAGAGGACCCGCTCGGTATGTAGATATGTAGGGCTCATTCTAAGCTAACAAAAACACAACGATTCTTAGTTTCAGGTGATTACACACTAATGAAAAGGTGTTTATGAATATTATATTCCATTTCTGCAAATAGATCCCTCAAAGTCTTACGCACTGTTCCTTTAAATGCCCAAATTTAGAAGATTTTGTGACCTTGGTGGAGAAATGTGCTCTTTGAGTTCTTTCGAGTTTCGGAAGTGTTTTTCATTCTTTAGACTGAAGCCACGAGATATTAAGTCTTTGCAACGGCTCTATTTCAACCTTGAACGGTGGGTAAACTATTTTTTGCAAGAAGAAGAGAGGAAGACGGAGAGAAGATCAAGGCAGACATGAATGACAAAATGTGAAATAGAGAAAGAAAGATGGCCCCATTATGTACCTGACTCAGGGGATGACCAAGCATCGCCAGGCAGACTGCCTCTCTCTCGCTCTCACACACACACACACTCACATACTTATGCATTATTACAGAAACAGCTTGCTTTTTTATGCATGTACTCACACACACACACACTCACACAAAGATTCCCTTGATAAAACTGGATTTCCTAATCAGACGCCCCCCTGAGCACTTTCTGATAAAACAACAACAGTACTGTAGAACCCCCACTTTTTCTCCTGCACACACACACACACACACACACACACACACACGCTCAATATCCGTGCTCCATACAACACACACCAGAGAGGAGAGGGAGCAGGCGCATTTTGGTGTTTGATACGGTTGACCCAGATCTTGGAAGCGTGCACGGCTGAAGATGCAAGAAGGAGGAGGAGGAGGAAGGGGGGAGGGTTATCTGGGTGTTATGCATGTGTGAGTGAATAAGATGATGAGTGGGTGAAAGGGCGGTGGGTGTGCCGCTTGGCTGCTCAGAGAGGTTTTTTGGGGTTTTTTTCCCCAAAGAGTCTAATTTGAAAACCAGCGGGGTGCTGATGGGTAAAAGACGGACAGACCTCAGCAAAGGTCAGAGCGAGCGAGATAAACACAGAGAGAGAAGCCCACAAATAAAGAAATGATAAAATGACATTAGGTGAGGAGAGGCTTTCAGCAGGCGCTAAGCAACCCCTTTCTGCCCTCCAGCCATGTTGGAGGCCCGGGGTGTGAAGATACAGTATGTGTAAAGTGACTACATCAATGTGTGCTGTTTAGCCATATTAATCCAATCACTAACACTTTGCACATAAACTAGCTAAGGATCAGTGTCGTAAAGGACCATGTGTGTAACGTTAAGGGGGATCTATTGGCAGAAATGGAATAAAATATTAATAAATATGTTTTCTTTAGTGTATAATCACCTGAAAATACAAATAGTTGTGTTTTCGTTACCTTAGAATGAACCATTTATATCTACATACCGAGCGGGTCCTCTTCACGGATTCAGCCGTCATGTTTCTACAGCAGCCCAGAACGGACAAATCGAACACTGGATAAGACATTTTTAGGCAACCAAAAAGATTCTAATTAATTAACTTCCATGAACTCCAAGACTGGAAAACGCTGTGGCAGCGACCTGTCAATCACAAGGCAGCCACGCCCTAAAGCATACCCTGCTTTATGGTCTATTTGACTCTAAATGGGACCATAAATTACTGAATGAACATCATGCTGTATTGAAGAAGACTTGAAACTAGCGATTGAGACCATAGACTCATGTTTATAATGTTACAGCCATCGGCATTTGATACCGCTGCTCTTAGCGCCGGTATGATACGCACAAGGTGTTCTATAATGTAAAGCCATTGGTGGCAATGGTAAAAGCTCAGAGAAAGTGAGCTGGGGTTGTGGTGATGTAGTTTAAAGAGCAAAAAGAGACACACCGGGCGGACAGGAGGGGAGGTGGATGTGTCCAACAAACACAAGGCTTTCATCCAGGACATCATCACACGCTGTTCGTGTCTCATGTTCACAACGTCATTTTTCCCTGTACAAACATAGCAGTTTTAAGCCTAACCATGTTGTTCTTTCTTAAACCTAACTGTAGTGGTTTTGTTGCCTAAACCTAAATTGACACCAAAGGGAACTATAGTGGTTTTGATGCCGAAAATAAAGTGACGCCGAGGGGGCGTGACAAGCGGCAGTATGTGACAAGTTGGGATGAGAACGTGTTGGTGTTTTGCTAGAGCACATGATATTGTTGTTAATGTCCATACATACTTTGGCAGCACAGACAAACTTCTGAGAGAGAGAGAGAGAGATGTAAAGAGAGAAGAAGAGGCTCTTGTCAGGATCTACTTCTGTTTTTTGCCCTCTTTATGTATTCTCCTTTTCTCTGAATCTCTCTCAGGAAAAGATCAAATCTTCCACTCATGTGGATAACTGAGCATCTCTCTCCCCAGGCCCGGTACCTGGAGCAGGGTGCCTCGAACTACTCACACAGATAGACAGAGTGCCTGGAAGAGGCCAAACTCCTCGACATCAATGGAGACGGGAGAGTTGTTTTCACTCTCTCATCCACATCTCATGTTTCTTTCATCTTATCTATGAACTTTGAAAGCGCTGGCAGCAGATAGGAAGCTTTCTTGGGCTTGAAAGGACGTTTGTAACATATTGTGATGGGAATAGTAGAAAACTGGACTTGTAGAATCTCTTGAGTATCTTTTCTGTACTCGTACATCATCAAACATCTTAAACCACCATTCAAATCCTCGCTGTTCATTGTCCTTCGTATTTCCGTGCAATAACTGAGGGACACGGGAGGAACGCCCGCAGTCGGACAGATTTGGAAGCGCGACTGATTCCCGTCTTTCTCAGATGGCTTCATCTATTTTGATTACAGACCCCCCTCCGAGCGTTGGCCATCTTCTCTCCAGGCGGGTAATGGGAACGAAATGGGAAATAGGACCAGCCTTGTTACATTTCGGTTTTTATTCTGAAAGGCAATCACGTCCGCGGACGTGATGCATGTGTGCTGTAATCAGCAAGCGTGATTGTTCGAGCGGGGCACGAGAAGGTATATGGAGACGAACAGAAAACTGAGAAAAGTGTGGCCGAGGTGGACGTCTGCAGGTAAAGAAAGACAAATGGCCGAGGAAATGAAGGTGAAACCCCGCAAATAAAGGAAAAGGAAGGAGTCCAGGAGTGTGAAAGAGAGATGGATGAGGGGGGGAATGAATGGAAGAAGAAAGAAAGGACACAGAGAGAGTTTTATCTGACTCTCACAGCCTTGGTGATATGACAGGCTTGGCAATGCGAAGCGTTTCACCATGCCACCCCCTACCAGGGACAATCTTCCTCGCTGCCTTACACACACACCCTCCTGCA
>CAKALG010013971.1:0-18657 GCA_916700815.1 Helicolenus hilgendorfi
CAAAAAGTAAAGTGACTTAGACTCTGAAGGAAACAATGATGGATTATATAACACGCGCCAGAACTGCCCCCTCCAACCAACTTATATAGGGTGTACATTTTTATTTACTTCTCAGAAGGATGCAGTGTGGTAATTAGGTGTCTTTTAATTCAGTCTCCATTATGCCCGGGTGGTTTCTAATGTTTTTCGTCTCCCTTTTTTGTCTTTCTCAGATGAAGAGGAAGTTGGACCATGGCCCCGAGGTCCGATCTTTCCCTTCAGGAAAAAAGCCCTGCAAAGGCCCGGAGTATCCAAGGTAAAGCATCCTGCATTTCAACCATAATGGTTTGTGTCCACAGGGGCGTTTTTTTATCGCGAGGGATCGCCTCGCTTCCCAGCATTGGATGCTTGATGCGCTGCCATTAGACACTAGACACCTGATTGGACGAACGCGTTCCCTCGTGGGGCTGCTTCTCTCAGCTTTCAAACCAGAACCAACATGGCAGCTCGTTTGGAAGCTTTCTTCTCTTATATCACAAAAATAGTTCATCGAAATGTGTTTCTGAAACCATTTTATGTGAGAAATAAGCCGTGCAGCTGCTGAATCTGTCTTCATTTTATATCAACAACGGCTAGTTTAAAAGATTCTAGGGAGTTTCCAGAGGCAGCAATACATGTTGGACGCCCCTGATTTGCATAACGTAGCCTAGACCTCAACTTTATGCAAATGAGGAGCAGCCAACGTGACGCCCCGTCTCTCGAATCGGCCGCCACGCTACCAGAATGCATTGGACGGCTGCTTACAAAGGTAACGAATGGGAAGTGTGGAAAGGATGGAGCTTTTGGACATTTACCATGCATCTCCCAATTGCTCATCAGAGACACACCCTCTCCCAATGTTCCTTGTACTGCGGTGTCCTGCATTTGTTTCCCACCTTAGTGTCAAATGGATTTTCATAGAAATGACATATTAAAGAGCCCTGTCTCCTTATGTTAGTGCTATACACGTATTAAATGAACCTAACATGAAAAGAAATCAAGAGGCATGAACAAAGATGCTGTGTCTTCCAACATGCTTCACATCGTATTTTATCTCCAGCACCCAGCCAGCCGTCCCAGATGTTTCTCTAACCCTGAATATTTAATGCACGTGTTCACATGTAGCCACATTAAAATTCAGACTGAACACAGTCACTTAACTGTAAATGTTGCCGTGTAGCTGGCTCCGTCTCAGCCTCCAAAATTCATTAAAAATGAATCAATAATGAAATGGACCCCCAGCTTTCCATTTTGCTGCCAGCAAGCAGAATCTGAAGCATTGAAGGGAGCACGCTGGATGGTTTCTCCCGCTGCCCTTACATTACAAGGGCGCCGTTTGAAGTCCTGCACTGCGTTTCACAACAGGAGAATCTGGACTTGAACAGAAATCTCTGGGACTGTGCATACTTTGAAGTCTCTGAGTTACAAATTGTATTTTGGAGGTACTTTCAGGCAAAAAGTAGCTGAGTTTTTTTTATTTTTGTTAACTATACTGCATGTCAAATTAGCTTCTCCTTCTGTGATCAACAGGATAACATTTAGTTTGAAACTAGAACATTTGTGATAAGGACGTAGAGATATCCTTATTGTCCTGAAGCTGTGATGTTTTGGTGAAGTCTGACGTTTTTAAATGTAAATTTTAGGGCTGTCAAAACGATAATAACGTTAACGCAAATTTGTTTTAACGCCACTAATTTCTTTAATGCAACTTGTGATTTTGAGGTTATGGCTGGCTCAGTTTTAGAGCTAGATTGGAGATACATAGTAGTTTATCGGGAAGGAGGCTGAATAACACTTCAAACTTGCGCACAATTTTGGCAAGGAAAAACTGTCATGGCAATTTTCAAAGGGGTCCCTTGACCTCTGACCTCAAGATATGTGAATGTCAGCACACTGACAGATGTTGTTGCCTGTTGAGTTTGCCATGTTATGATTTGAGCATATTTTCTATGTTAAATTTGTACCTGTGAGGGTTTCTGGACAATATTTGTCATTGTTTTGTGTTGTTAATTGATTTCCAATAATAGATATAAACATACATTTGCATAAAGCAAGCATATTTGCCCACTCCCATGTTAATAAGAGTATTAAATACTTGACAAATCTGATAACAAATTGTGCGATTACTTTGCGATTTTAATAATTTTTTTCAATTCATTTTAATCAATGACAGCCGTACTTCATTTCTTTGGGCTGGAACTGTACAACAAAAACTGTTTTTATTTACACAGCCATGAGGTCATTTATATTTTTCAGGTCCAACAGCAACTGAAATATTCCTTCATGATTTAAAAAGATTTTACCTATTACTACTCTACCCTATTATAATGAGACATCTGTTCATTTGGCCAGAATAAAAGAAGGAATGTGGGTAAATTAAGGAAATTGGCACAATATAAAAAACAAAATAGAATTTGGACTCGCCTAGCAGAATACACATGCTTTCAGTTGAGGTTGTTATAGCTAAATTAAATCCATGATTGGCAAAAATGCTTTCAGTTTAAAGTGCAGCTTAAAATATTTAACTCTGCAGTATTTCCATTGTTTCTGTTTCTCCGCTGTCAAAATAATTTGTGGTGGAAATTTGTGCAAAAGTTGAAGCAAAACAAACCCGGGAACATCTAAATGCCCTCTTATTGAGTTTAGTGTTCTCATCAATAGTGTATCCTTAATGTCTGTAATGTTTCTGTTTTTATCTTATTGTTAAAAGCAGTGCTTCCACATCCTCTCTGTAATGTCTACAGGAGGCTCTTTGCCTCTTATTATTATTCGTTTTTAAGGGTTTTTCTTTCCCTGTAAATTGCAGCCCGACAGGGATCGTCCCATGTCCGGCCACACCCACCACATTTGGCCACATCAGAACGGCCAATTGTCAGGGGCAGCAGAGACGGCGCATCACCTCAATCCAGCCACCCACGGGTCTCCAAGAATGGCTCCGAACATTTCAGGTGAGCACAGTGGAGTTCTCTTCTTCTTCTCTTTTTCTTCTCCTCCCCAACGGGCGGCACCGAACCCCTCGAGCAAAAAGCTCATCAAAAAGCAGATGTTGTGCCCAATCAATGTTCACTTAGGCTCCGAGATAATTGCTGCCTTGTTGTTCGGGCCCACCATATTACCATAGCCACTGTAGCGTGGAATTGGAATTAGCCGTACCTGTTCAGACTTAAAAGCAGAGTTAAAACATCACATGTTTCTATTGTAGACTCATTCTCTACTGAAAGTTGAACAGATGTTGTCTTCTATGGTCTTCTGATATAAAGAAGTTAAAGTCACTGCAGTATAATCTCACCCTATTGTTACGTTGTTGTGTATTTTTACTGCATTATCCATAGGCGGTAATGCAGACTTCAAGAGGTCATTTTGAATCCATGATTAGAGAACTTGGATGTTTACTAATTGTATCTTGTTTCTACCACTTCAGTGACATTTACATGCACAAAATATTCCGTTTTTTGCTCTTATTTTGAAAAAGACAATATTCCTAGTAAGCTGTTTACATGGCTACTAAAAATGACTATTTCACTAATATTCCCATTTACATTCCACCGTGCAAACACAGCCTCCCTCTTTCATTCCTTCAACCACCTTCCTATAAAAGGTCGGCGTTGAGATATTTGTGCATATCCAAAAACGTGTTGGTATCCAAGTCTTTCATAATGTTTAAAAGCATGTGTATTTCTCTTTTCGACCAGGGGCTTATCTTTGGGGCATTTCTGCAGTTGGTTTGTGTACAACGCACTGAGCTGGAGGTAAACAGTCAAGAGGCGGTGTGTCACAAACTGCCCTAAAAACACAATTTGAGACGCTTATTCCAAATACACTGTATACATGTCCAAAGAATGCTCCTAAAACCTGAATAACATCGGCATATCCCAAATTACTTAATCGGAAAATGATAGATTCGGAATGAGGCCTAATTCAGTAAACGAAATATGCTGTTTACATGACTCGTATCAAATTCAGAGTATAATCATATTCTGAATAATGATGTGCATTTCAGTGATTACTGTCAGTGTCTGTAGAGACATGAGACATAATACTGTTTTCATTTCTCCTTTTACCTTATTTTTACATTAATTTTCCTATATCATCATCATCTGTACAGAACATAATGGAGCCATTTCTTTCATGTTAGACTTCAGCTCTAATGATTCCAGACTTCATGGAAATAGGATGTCATTTAAACATATTAGCCTTGATGGGCTCTCTCTGATTTCCTATATAATAGGTTGCCATGGACTTCATTACCTGAGAGAGCTTAAACTCATTTTCTTTGAATAGCTGGGTGAACCCGTGACACCGCAGTGTTTATTTTACATATATTAGACTTCAGGCCTGACCTGCGGTGGTCTATTGTCTTTAATTTGACAGCGCTCGCTGCAGGCAGCAAAACCTCAACCATACATTCTGTACATTCCCCAGTCCAGTCGTAGCCTGTAGCTGCTGTTAGGGAGGGAAACTACCAGGCAGCGTACTGTACATACAAAGAATGTTTTCAGAAAAACGTCCAATCTTCTGGTGTTGCATAAGACAACCAGTTTTGAAATGCATAAACTGGGTATCACTGTAAGGCTGAGATTCTTATGGATCCATTGAGCCCAACTGTATTCATGTGTGATCATGTTAGTCCTCATAGGAGACATTTCATTGTAGTGAGACCATTTTTTGAAACTTGACCTCACTGTATAAAATGACCTGTGGTGACCTCTAGGATAATCACAGCCTCATGAAACTTTACAGCCACAAACTACATACCTAGAGCATTCAGTGGATGGATGGCTTTCCTAGGTAGATTGATGGTAAGGGGGTTTCTGAGCAGTTTCCAGAACAGAAGTGCTCGTCATCCAATCTCCGAAAAATGCAATTCTTGCAGAAATCTCCGTACGTATATCATCATGTTCTACTCCTATACACTTTCACAATTTATTTGAACTGATTCATCAATGTATTTATTAATATGTATTTCTTGTTAATAACTACAACACACTTGACACGGGCTAGCTTAGCTCAGCATAAAGACTGGAAACAGCCAGTCTGGCTCTGTCCTGCAGTAACAAAATCAGCCTACCAGAACCTCTAAATCTCACTAATTAACACAATATATTTAGTTTTAGTTTAGCTTCAAAAACTGAAGTGCATACCCAACATGTTGTGATTTTATGGAGAGTCATGTATGGGACTACCTCTTGGCAAAAAAAAAAAGTTAATATACAACCAACATGCAGAAACATCAGACACAGGCATTTATTATGACTGGCACAACAGATGAAATAGTTGCCTCTTTAGTGTCTTTGTAGCTCACAGTAATCGTTCATCAGTAATCTGTTTTGCTTGCAGCCAAAGAATTCAGACTTTATGAAATGAAGTGTCTTTCAGCAGACACTTCAACACTTGCCTGAATGTCTAAACTGAAGTGTTTTATCAGCAGCTCGTTGTAATGATCAGTTGATCAAAATAGTGACACTTGTGCGTCATTGAACTTGTTCACGTATCAGCACCGTAATCCCAGATGTCCTGGTTTGTGTCACAGCCGTTCAGGGGATTATTGGCAGAAATTCTGTGAAATCTAAGTAATAAAAGCAGAAGTGAAGCAGAAGTAGGCCAGACATGTTGAGGGAAAAATAGATGAACACTAATGAATGACTAGAGTTAGTCCTGGAAGCTCTTCGACACAATATTCTGCCATGTTTACAGCCCCATGGGGAACAATGAAAAGTCTTAAACTTTTGAGCTTACATTTTTAAATATTCTACATTTTGCAAGTTTTTTATTGAAAACAGTTACAACCTGTACCGAATTATAGAAGACATATTTAAAATAGGACTGTCAATCGATACAAATATTTAATCAAGATTAATCGCAAATTAATCACACATTTTTTTATCTGTTCAACATGTACATTAAAGGGAGATTTTTCAAGGATGTAATACTCTTATCAACATGGGTGTGGGCAAATATGCTTGCTTTGTGCGAGCCATACCTAAAAATCGCAAGTTGCGTGAATGCATTAAAGGAATTGGTGGCGTTAAAATGAATTTGCGTTAACACGTTATTATTGTTTTAACTTTGACAGCCTTAATTTAAAATAAAAAAAAAAAACCTCATCATTGAACATGAAATATTGCCAAGTACATTTATGAATACATAACAAACTAGAAGCTTTAGGCTTTACTACCAGATTAAACAAAAAAAAAAAATTCCCATCTCAGGTTGGGAATTGTGAACCTATAATAACGTATAATGTAATGCATAAGTAGCTGTTGCGTGGTCCTTCCAATGGTAGGGAGGAGGTCTCTGAAGCCCCTAATTACCTCCAAAACCAGCACCTTTGGCTGAAGCTTTTAGCTGCCAAATTACAGGTGGTTTGCGTGTGCCAGATTTTCCATCCTGCCTCGTAGCCTGTAATCATTGTTAGATTTCAGCACTCCACAGAGGAAAACAACTGCGTCCAACATACAGTGCAGTGCTAGTCATCAGCCAGCGTTAAATAACTGAATGCTCAAGCAGAAGAAATAACCCAAAAGACTTCTAATAATGTTGTTGATGAAGTCTGGTTCCTGATGTTCAACTGTTCCACTAATGTGTTGGCTGCTAGAAATAGGCAGGTGCCTCGAGCAACTCTGTTGAGGGCGCGTAGGGAACATTAACATGGTACAAGGCACAATGTTTCCAATGCGCTCCAATCAAAGTAAAATAAGAGCTTACACAAGCACACCAAGGCGTCTACTTTGACCACGATAAATTGGCACAATCAGCCCATAATGCCACGCGGCAATGTTTTTCAGTTACGTTTACAGCTGTGTTGGGTGTGGCAATCCAGATGTGGAGGTGTAATATTCTGCTGACAGAGTTGGACTATTGAATTGCCACCTGTGATGGCCAAAAATGTTTTTCCCTTTATTTTGAGAACCTCTGGAGAGAACAGTACAGAGAGAATACAGAGCACAGGCTGCAGTGAAATAAAGAGCAATTAAAAGCAGCAGGCTACACTACGCACAAGTCAAACAGCCCCTATAATGTTGTACTGATACCATAAGAGAAAAAACTCACTAGAAAGCTACAGCACAGAGTATGTTAGTACATGATTTAGTTTATATATTAAAGAACATGCAGAGTCACTAAACACAACTAGACACAAGGAGAATTAGAAGAATGTTACACTGTTTAAAATTGTAAAGTAAGTGAACATTGTGCATGAGGTCGAAACCGGAAACTTTAGCCATCTGAAAAATAACCAATCATGTTTAGCAGATATGTGACTCAACTAATTTGGTCCAAGTCTCAAGCAAGTCCCAAGTCATTTTTTCTTGGTTAAGTCAAGTGGAGTCCGTAGTTAAAGGGACAGTGTGTAGGATTTGGCAACATCTAGTGGTGTGGTTCCAGATTGCAACCAACTGAGAACCCCAAAGGCCATCCTTACCATAATGACACTACTTTCGGAGCAACATGAGTCAGACCAGAGCTGGTGGTACCACGGTTTTGCACTCTGCAGATCACGTTACCACAGTTTTACAAGCAAACTACGGTGGCCTTTAGGTAACGTAAAAACACAAAAGTCTCTCTCCAAAGCCAGTGTTTGGTTTGTCCGTTCTGGGCTACTGTAGAAAAATGGCGGAGCAAATTGGCGGACTCTGTGAAGAGGACCTGCTCCCTAATGCAGATATAAAGTGCTCATTCTAAGCTAACGAAAACACAACGATTCTTAGTTTCAGGAGATTATACGCTAATGAAAACATAGTTATGATTATTATATTCCATTTCTGCTAATAGATCCCCTGAAATGTTTGAATGCACTTATTGTGAGTCACTTTAGGCCATAGACTGTATTTAAGAAGTGGACATTGTCACCGAATGTCACCCATTGGTTTGTGGACTGCCGTTTTGAAGCCTACAGTTCGGCATTTTGGCCATCGCCATCTTGGTTTTTGGCCTTCATCAGATTGTTTTTTTCTCAACCAGAGGTGTCGCCCCCTGCTGGCTATTAGAAAGAATGCAAGTTTAAGGCACCTCAATATTGGCTTCATTTTTCAGACCCTGGAGTTGCCCTCTGCTCTAGACGGAAGCATCTGCTAAATGAATGTGATATAGAATATGTTGTTTTTTAAAACCAGTTCCTCTGTCCTCTGTGTTTCAGAGCTGGAGCGGCCCAGAGAAGCTGCTGGCGCTGGATGAGTTAATCGACAGCTGTGAGCCCACGCAAGTCAAGCATATGATGCAGGTGATCGAGCCGCAGTTTCAGCGAGACTTCATCTCCCTGCTGCCCAAAGAGGTGAGTTCCTGAATCAGCGCGCAACTTCATCGCTAGTCCTCGTCCTCCTCTTCCGTCTGACCTGAACTCCCGTGGGAATCCCTTTGGTAGAGATTGTTTTTGAATGTCGAGGACATGACAGAGACAAGGCTTCCTTTCCAGCCCTAATCCTGCTTCAATCCTCCTTCAGATCATTTAACGACATCCATAGAGGGGTGTCTTGTTTTTCCTCTGCATCACAACTGACAATACAAACAATCTGAAGTGCCACACTGACGATAAGATCACATGGGGGATTCTTAGAAAACAGCCTCAATCCAACGTATCTGGCGTCGCTGATCAAATACTCAACACCTTGTCTCTCTCTGGCAGGTGTTGGGATGAAAAGAGGGGGCTGTTAGCATGGAGAGTAAGGCAATATGATGCAAGATATCAAAGTGTCAGCACCACTTGCTCTAAAGCCAAATACACAACAGCATCATGTGTGTTCTCACCAGGACACAAGCCCTCTCGTTTCATTTTGTTTTCTGCCTCTCCTTTTTTTTTTATATCCTGTTCCCTCTGACTTCTTTTGATAATCCTGCCTGTCCTCTCTGCCAGAGCTGTTGGACATATATTGAGGGGGACTGTCAAGTCATTTTAACAGTACAATCCCTGTGGCCGCACTGTAGATACAGTGGAAATTGAAACCATGAAGGGAATCTGCAGAAGGCGGCATGTCGGGCTTAAAAAGCAATCACTGGAGGCTCGAGGTCCATTCATAAAACTTTTGAAATATCCTGAAACCCGGTAATGACTACAGGCTTAAACAGGCTTTCAGGTGATTTTGGGTATGTCAAGGTCTGTGGGGCTTGTCTGGGCCAAGTGATTTGAAATAACCCCAAAACTAAACTCTAATACCGGAAAACCTTCAGCAAGTAGACACAACATAAAAGCCTTTTGATTGCCCTTCATAACGACGCTCAGTCCTCATTCAAATGTTGTCAAAGAAGTTTTGAACGGCGTGAAATTGGATATTTGACAAGGACACATCTCCAAATCTTCCATAAAAGTACAATGACATTCAGATCAGGGGTTGACAAAGATAGACTCTGACTTTATGGCTTAAATCCGACTAATACATTTCAGATTGACGTCTAAAATTCATCTGTTGCACAGAGCTGTTTAGTTCTTGACTATCTTAACTGGTTATACTAATTCGTAATGAATTCTGGGTAAATTTACTAACTATAACAAATAGGGCTGCCGCATCTTGGTCGATCAGTCGTTATGGTCTTAGTCGATTAAGATTTCTTTAGTCGATTAGTCCGTTTTTAATGCTTTTTTCTTGCTGAATGACTCTGATTCTAAGAAACTTATGTGAACGTATCTGGTAAACACAGGATTTAAAGTGGTGCTTTCATGTTATTCTTCATGCAGAAACTCAGTTTCACAGATCCGTCGATTAAATCAACTAATGATTGATTGATGATGATTTGTATAATGTATTAATCCTTTGGCAACAAACTCGCCCATCGAGCTTCTCAAATGGGAGGATTTTAATGCCAGAATATTTTTTTGTAAATGATAATAATCTGAATATGTTTGGGTTTTGGACATTTTGTCAAATAAAGCAATCAATATGAGTACATCACCCCGGGCTGTGAGAAATTATAAACGATCAGGGGAATAATGGGAAGATTAATCAATATTGAAAATACTCATTAGTTGCATCTAGACTAGATCTAAGAGCAAAACTAAAGGGGAACACCACCCAAATTAAGAATTCCAGTAAGTTATTTCCATGGCCTAGTAATGTTTAATAAATATGTGTGAACATGAGCTACTCTCTCTCAAAGCCAGAAACCAGAGAAGTAAGTCTGATGAGCTTTATTCTGTTGTGGTGTTCTCAGTTGTAATGCAGGATGACAACCGCTCCACTTGTCTTAATCTTATCTAAGGTTCTGGAAGAATCAATGAGTCCAAAAGATGATAGAAAAGATATCCGCACACTTGGATCTATGCAGTATTTCACTTTATTCTAAGCTTTGGGCCTGTCAGACCTTCATCAGAGCATATATCTGTTCTCGGTTGTGAAACAGAAACTGTTCTCATATAATCAGATCATTCCCTTGAGTGCTCTCAGTGTCATCTATAACATCTCTTCCCATTCATTGTCTATGGAGCAGCTCTAGACTTTATACCCTATGACATCACACGTTTGAGTTTTAGCACTCTAGTTTTTGGATTTTTGGGACAGAGTTGTTCATGTTTACTAATATTTTTGGACCGTCTTAGACCATAGGAATGACCTATGGATTTTTAAAATGTGCGTAGTTCCCCTTTAAGACTGGCCTAACATTACAAACCAGTCTAAAATGTCTTTGTGAAACCGACCCCTGGTCATCCTGACGTTCACGACACCCCTGCTGAATTTGTCACACAGCACGCCGTGGGCCGTTATCATCTCGGATTATTGTAATATAATAAAAGAACAATATTTGTACAACGGGCCACAAAATGAACCCATAATCCTCCATCCTTTTTATGATAACACAGAGCAGTCTCTTGTCCTAATGGTTGATCCACCGCATTGTTTCATAGTTGAAACAGACATTGTGTGTTGAGACCTTTGTCCAAATATATAAAGCAGCAGACCATGGTGTTTTTTTCCCCCTATTGCTCAGGGGTCCATATTTACGCTCATTATACCAGGTTTTGTGTCTTTTTATGCCGGCTTTGGCTTAACGAACTGTAGCCCTGGCATTATTACCGGCCGTGTGAATCTCCTATTGTGTATTTTTTGTTGGGCTTTATTAGAAATGTTGATTCAATTCTACGGTAATACCATTGTGCACTCTTGTCAGTTAGATTCATGCTGTTAATATTGTGCACTCAGTTTGTTCGGCCAGTGCGTTTTCTCAGCTGTTCCTTTTTGTCGTTGTGATTTACAAGGTGTATGAGGTTGTTTGTTCTGTCGTGTACACCCGCAGCCGTTATAATATGGGTCCTTTTTGTGTCTCCTTTTCCATTCACACCTCTCACAATCCCCGTCCTTGTCTTTCAACAGCTGGCTTTGTACGTGCTGTCATTCCTGGAACCGAAGGACCTCCTCCAAGCAGCCCAGACATGTCGCTACTGGCGCATCCTGGCAGAAGACAACCTGCTGTGGAGGGAGAAATGCAGGGAGGAAGGTGAGCCTTAAGTCTCTGCAACAGAAGCAGACAGACGGAACACATGCACTCACCCAGCGGGAGCAGTCGGGAGCTACCGCTGTGGGCAAAGCTGTGCTTAAAGATGCAGTCGTACCTGTTTTTAAAAAAAAACTTTTAGAGGAAAAACACGTTAGTCCAATCTACTTCCATCTCTCTCCCCTCGTAGGCATCGATGAGCCTCTGCCCCCCAAGAAGAGGAAACCCGTCAAGCCTGGCTTCACTCACAGCCCCTGGAAGAGTGCCTACATCAGGCAGCACAGAATAGACACCAACTGGAGGAGAGGGGACCTCAAATCACCCAAGGTAGCTTTTTCCTCCAAACTTAAATTCCCCACAGGGTAGCTCTTATAGATCTGATATCTTCGAGTTGATGGAAAGTTAGTGAGTTCTCTGCAGTATTCTTGTGGAATACTAACTGAGCTGCAGCACAGGATGATCTTACTCTCCTTCAGTGTATTTGTCTTTTGCCTGTTCAGAAGTTTCCCATAAAGCATGACCAGCATGCTAGAGCTGATCCTTAATGGGCCTTGTATGCTTTTGCTCCCTTTTGAAACCGCCGCGGGTCGTTTCAGGCTGCCACTGATGTAAATTTGGTTACTGTGCTCTTCATACTCCTTTGCATATGCAATGTGCTCTGTCGTTTGCTGAGCCAGCAGTCCTGTGACCCAGTATCACACACACACACACACACACACTGCTTAAAAAGCCGAGTACACCTGCAGCACTTGATGACATTTTCCTCTTATCTCCTCTTTGATGTACGAAGCACCACCAGAGACGTGTTATTGTCGGCCTCAGTTCTTGCTGTGTCATTCCGCGCCCACCCCCCGTCCTCCGCCTCCTTCTCATTTCATCTCTCTTTATCTGTCCCATCTAAAGGTGCTGAAAGGTCATGACGACCACGTGATCACCTGCCTCCAGTTCTGTGGCAACCGCATCGTCAGCGGCTCTGACGACAACACGCTTAAAGTCTGGTCGGCCATCACAGGAAAGGTACGGGTTAACTGCTTTTCCATTTCCTGTTTTCTCCTTTTATCTTAATGGCTTCCTTTGTTCTTCTGCGCTGTTGTCAGACGTTAATGGACTGCAGGCGGGTTCAAGTTGAATTAACTTCATTAATTTTTCAGACTTGTTGATTGGGAAGTGAAGGAGACATCTAAATTATTGCTTAATGTGTTTATAAGACTTCCTGTAGCATGTTGTACATTTAGCTATACCTGAAAACTTTCCTATCTGAAACTTTACTGTATCTGTTAAGTTCAAATCGATTCAAATATTTAACTGCGATTAATTGCAAATGAATCACACATTTTTTTATCTTTTCAAAATCTACTTTAAGGGGAGATTTGTCAAGTATTTAATACTCTTATCAACATGGGAGTGGGCCAATATGCTGCTTTATGCAAATATATGTATATATTTATTATTGGAAATCAATTAACTACACAAAACAATGACAATTATTGTCCAGAAACCCTCACAGGTACTGCATTTAGCATAAAAATATGCTCAAATCATAACATGGCAAACTGCAGCCCAACAGGCAACAACAGCTGTCAGTGTGTCAGTGTGCTGACTTGACTATGACTTGCCTCAAACTGCATGTGATTATCATAAAGTGGGCGTGTCTGTAAAGGGGAGACTCGTGGGTACCCAAAGAAAAGTGAAGAATAAGTATGGAGCTCCATTTGATAAACCTCCTTTGCGACAAGCTTGTACTGACATGTCGGTACAAATGGATTCCTTAGGTTTTATAGTTTCGTATGATGCCAGTATGTGCATTGCCCATTACAACCTAAAAATGAATTTCCATTAACGTGTTATCACATTAACTTTGACAGCCCTAATCTGTACCACTAAAAACATCCTGGCAAGACTCCATTCTATCTCGGTCTATTCTCTCCTCTTACATTTTGCCGTTTTTGCAGACTTGTTACTCAGCACATGTCCTCAAGAGGCGTTAGTATTCATAGCTGAGGCTGGTGCAGCCACACAGGCCTTGGCTGCAGCTTTACGCTGCAGTGTATTAAAAAGAAAAGCCGTGGTTGTACTTTGGTGTTGGAGCAAGTTTCACACATTGTTGTGAATCGCAGCGCTTTCATGCCTCCGTGTCGGAATCCATTTTCATAAGAAAAACCTCTGTAAAGTGTTTATGCGTATTTCTCTTTTCCACTCTATTCCTTTCACGTTTACTTGGCGAGTAATTGAGATAAGAGCTGTGAGCGCAAATAAAAATACATTCAAAGAAAAACCTTCAGAGAAGTTGATATTCTACATGATCGCACTGCAGTAGGTTTCTCTTTCTGTTGGACACAATAGAGCAGAGAGCGTACTCTCCGTTGCTTTAAAGACTCGGTCCAACAGAGAGTAAAGTTTGTGGCATTCACCCAGCTGGTGATTACACGCATATCAGTATCAGCATTTGCTGATCTGAACAGATCTCACCAAGGTCATCCGATAGGCGTGGAGCGTGATTTGGCTCTCCTTGGCCCAGAGACTAACATCTGGATGACAGACTGTTGACTTACAGCTGCAGCCAGCGGCTCCATGTTGGTGGTGGAAGTCTGCGATGAGTCACATCACCGGCAGGCACAGATGCTTTTTTTTGTGAAACCACCCTGCATTCAGACCGACGTCACAGACGCACGCTATATTGTCTGCGGCTTCTACAACGCTAATCCGCCTCCGATTTGTTTGTTTACATTAGTCATGAAGAAGAGATGAGCCTAAATCCGTTTTCTGTTTGGGTGATACATTCAGAGCACAACTCCCTGTGTGGATTTCATCTCTTTGCTTCCTGAGCTCTCAACACCACAGAGAGAATCTCTCGCTGGAGACGAATGGCCAATTAAGCCTAGCCGACCATTTCGGGTGAAGTGGCTGTCGAAGCCAGTAAAACTGTAAAGTAAAAATACAATGGGATTACCAGCGCTTGCATTTGTTTTTCCTCCGCTGTCAACATTCTTTATAGTCCCTGCCAGCGTATTTGAGGACTTGCTACGTTGTCCTCGCCGTTAGTTTGTCCCTGCGAGATAGCCGACCGGTAAAGTGGCTATCGGTGATCTCAAGGTGTTACAGCCCCTGCATGAATGTCTTGTAGCTCCCAATGCAGCTGCCAATATCCATTCCTCTTGTCCTTCATATTGCAAATAACATATACTCCATAACCTTCCATTTAAAAGTGATTTGTTTGACCTCGGTGCGCCTTTTACCTCTCACATTAATCCTCCAACTTCAAAGAAAGCTCAGGATTCCCTTCCACAGCTCGGCCGCTAACACCAGAACTTACTCACAATTGGATCAATACCAGATAGCGGCCAAGACGATCAACGGAGATGAAGAACTCTGATGTTCAAACGTTCTCCTTTTGAAGACTGGAGACGTGGTTTTCTTTTCTTTTCTACATGCTCCGAGAAGAGTTGTTTTTTCATTCATCAGAAGAAGCATGCGTTTGCTGTAGGATTACAGATTACCAGCGTAAATTGGCTCATACTCTGAGAGATCAGCGGTTACTTCTGTCCTTTTTTCTCCAGATGAGAGATTTGAAATGCAGCTCTGGCGGCTTGCACTGCAGGTAGAGGATTTAAATTGAAGGAACGGAGAAAGAAATTGGTCACATCATAGACGAGACGGGCCAGAGGTAGAGCAGCGTTAACACGCCTGCTCGGCCACTTGTGCCGCTTTTCCTCAGAAACCTTGTGTCCAATTTAGAGCGATCAAAAAGATTCCCCCCTGTGATGGGACAATGTGGGCTGGATCAAGTGGTGATAGCTTGTGTTTTTCTCCACACATCGTATCCTCAACACATCACTAAATATTTCATCAGTTATGATGCTGGCAAGATTTAACAGAGGTTCCTACAATTGTTCAATGAATCTGTTCAATATCCTTTTCTTCTGTTGAAGATTTGTTTGTGAATCATGTATTTTTCGAACTCACTGGGCAGTTTTCCCATCATATTTGCATGTACACGTCTTGATTTTAATATTTTTCAACGAATACTCATCAGTGCAGGATTGCCAAAGCTCCAAGATATCTGCTAATGTTTCATTTGTCTTGCCCTTGCTTTATCTTGTTTCTATAAATCACAGTGAATTGAACCCTGGCTGTGAGGTAATTAGGATTATTATTGAGCACATTATATGTAAATGCCTCCACTCCTCTGAAAGCAGTGGGCCGTTGCTTAGCGATCCGGTTAGACAATGGGGATTTGATTGTGGTGAAAGTATTGCATCAGAGATCGAGCAAACACGAGAGCTGCATGTGCAGTTCAGATTTGCGGTCCGGAGGAATTTCAAAGAGCTTGTTTTCCTGCTGAAGCAGCGGTTGCTTAGACGACACTCGAAGGCTCTCTGTCTTTACCTGATGGACCTTTGTCTCTGCCTGTCCTCCAGCTTCAGTGAGAGATGTCAATCTCCCACACACAAACAGCCGCACACACCTTATCGCTTCAAAGGTGGCTGCCTGGTGCTTAACAGAGCAGCGCATGTCCTTGGTTTCAGCTGTCAGGCCGATCTAAGATGGCAGACCTGTGGACTGCCGTCATAGCCGGGGAGAGGTGTCCTCTGCCAGATGCTTTAACTGCCTGGATATCCAGTTTACCTTCTCCTCTTTAGTAACTAGCAGAGATAAGAGATTGGTTTTGGAGCTGTGAACTCAACATGAATATTGTTAAAACGATTAGAGATGGGGAAACAAATAGTTAAATTGTCAAATTAAATGAATGAAAGCCGTCTATGGGTGAGTGTCAATGCACAAGACAGGCTGTGACTTTGTGTTTCACTCTTCACTCTTCCACGTTTACATGCAGCCGTGTATACTCAGATTAACATAACCGGTGGCGGACCTGTTAGACCTTGACAACAGAGCCTGTCTCTTTCATTCCTTCAAACACTTTCTTGAAGTCGTTGTGGCGACATTTGCGCATATCCAGAAAACCTGTTGATGTCCCAAGTCTTTCATCATGTTTAAAATAGGACTATCAAAGTTAACGCCATAACGCGTTCATGCAAATTTGTTTTAACGGCACTAATTTCTGTAACACATTAACACATTAACTTGTGATTTTTAGGTTGTAGCGGGCTCAGTGTTAAAGATAGAGTGAAGATACTGGCATCATGAAACTAGAAAACCTAAAGAATCCATTGGTACCAACCATGTCATGCTAACTTGTCGCGAAGAAGGCTAAATAATGTTGCAAACTTGCGCTAAATTTTGGTGAGGAAAAACTCTCATGACCATTTTCAAACGGGTCCCTTGACCTCTGACCTCAAGATATGTGCATGAAAATGGGTTCTATGGGTAGAACAAGTCATAGTCAAGTCAGCACACTGACACACTGACAGCTGTTGTTGCCTGTTGGGCTGCAGTTTGCCATGTTATGATTGGAGCATATTGTTTTATGCTAAATGCATTACCTGTGAGGGTTTCTGGACAATATTTGTCATTGTTTTGTGTTAATTGATTTCCAATAATACATATATACATATATTTGCAGTATTAAATACTTGACAAATCTTCCAGTCCCTTTAAGGTACGTTTTGATCAGATGAAAAATGTGAGATTAATTTGCAATTAATTGCGGTTAACTATGGACAATCATGCGATTAATCACGATTAAATATTTGAATCGATTGACACCAAGTTTATTATCTTATATCAGGATGCTATGGAATACATAATTGCACATATTTATGGCCACTGATCATAGAGAGCAAAACAGAAAAACAAAAATCTTTGGCTAGTATGGTGGGTATGTTTGGTTTCACCATAGGTTAGCTGAGCTGTTAAAGTATTCCAGTTCAGTTCAGCTCTATGAGAGGAAATTAGGTTTGCAGACATGATTAACCAAGCAGTCCACAGACGCATCAATTATGAAGATAAAACACAACAATACAAATCAGACAATATGTCTTTAAAAAGAACTTCCCACCATTTGCATAGCATATATGATCACCATCGTTGATGTGGTTGTTCAAAACGTGATCTAAAGGTAGAAACCGTTTGAACAGATCTGTGTTAAATAGACGTCTGCATTCAGCCGAGCAGAAAAATGCATTTTTCACGGCCATGGTAGAAATACTCGTAACACCCAGGGACTTCTGAGATCTTTCCTCCTCTCTTTCTTTTTTTTATCAAATCGATCATTTAAACCGATGTGAAAACGTGACTAGTCCTTTAAGCAGTCTGGGTAATCTTTTAGTCAAGCAGCGCGAGTCTATAATGTGATTTCTTGACCTCAGGTAGTTTTTTTTAACCTTTGCAAATCATTAGCGCCATCAGCTTTAGCCCTGTTGACCCTTTTTTTCCTGCTGAAGCCAGGAATGTGTCTTTTTCAGTAGAAGGAGAAAACTACAGTATATAACCAGTCTAACATGGTCTAGAGCTCTGAGGCTGCTACACTGGATCCTCTCCCACAGTGTTTTCTTCAAATGAATAGAAAATATAATGCAAATGTTAAGCATTGTATAAAAACCCTCGCGTTTATAAAAAAAAGGTTATTAAAAGAAAGCAAATCTCCTTTCACTCTCACGGCCAGCCTCTTTTTATGTTTGTTTCATAGACCGATAAAGACGCTTAAGCCCTTCATTTCAGGTACTCTCTCTTCCCACGCAGTGTTTGAGTAGGCTCTAATCACACACTGTGATTCTTATTCTTGGAACCTCGACCACTGGCTTCGATTCACGAGAAAAATGGTGCATCCCTGAGAGAATGATTACAATAAACTGCGGGCCTGTGGTTAAGTGTTACAGAAGAAACGCAAATATTTATCACAAATGTGGATTAAGGTGCACATTAGACAGTCAGAACGTTTTAAATAATCCACATAATATACAATATTTCACAAATAAGCCATGTGCTGGCCAGGTTTTTAAATGCATAATAAATTGTAATTTAGCCAGATGTTTTTGCAGCTGCAGTATTATTCTTTTCACTGCTGTATAAAGCTAAGGAAAAAAAGACCACGGTGATAAAACAAGAGACTTTTAACACTGTGGTGAGGTTGATTGTCAGGTCATGCCACATTGGCCCACAGTTAATGAAGTGATTCTCTTTTATCACGCAGCAGAGAGGGGGGGGAAGACAGGCTGCAGCATCATCTTCCTCTTTCACTCGCTGCAATAAAAACCTCTCGCCCTGCGCCGCCATTCAGTGCTCGCCGGCTTATCAGCTGCAGTCAGGGGGTCACATGTTGAA
>CAKALG010013972.1:786-12482 GCA_916700815.1 Helicolenus hilgendorfi
ATAAATAAATACTTGTTCCTCGATCGATCGACAAACCAACACTCGATTAAGTAGGCTGACTCCCCGTAGAGAGCTTTGGGCGTAATCAGACGTGTGCAATCGATAGCCGAGTACTAAGAAAGGAAGGAACTCAAAACTTTTAACTAAATCTGTTGTCGCACTCTTTAACAAAACAATGAGTAGTAGGAAGACTTTGTAGAGATTTTACAGTGTCTACAAGGATGTGACTGGTGTCTTCACGACGTGGAGTCGAGCTGAACCTCCCAGAAGAGAGAAGAAAGGTTTAAAGTTTAGACAGTAAGTTTTCCTCCTGGTCATCTGATCGACTACCAGCGGAAACACCACAAACAATGGAGACCAACAACATCTAGCCTGCTAGCTCAGTAGTTACTTTAGTTAACTTTGGTCCAGTCTGCTTAACATTTAGGGGAACCAGATTATGGAGTAGCGTTTCACATCTATCAACAAACTGTTCATCTGTCAAATGTTTCAAAAGTGGCTTAAAGGGTCATTTAATTGCTGTCTTGTAAGTGCTTTTCCTCCACGTTGTCCATGTCTTTATGTCTTTATGTTTTTATGTTGTTTTTATTTTTTACCAATCACAATGTTGTTTGGTTACGATTACCCAGAAGTCTTTATAGTTATTTAAATCAATATCCTCCTCACAGACAATAACCATACACTTCCAAGCAACACACACACACACACACACACACACACACACACACTTAAGTGTGTAACAATACAGTAAATATATCAATAAAGACAATTGTCTTTTTTGATATATTTACTGTATTGTTGTTATTATTTATATCTTGTCCTAATTGTTTATCACTATTATTTAGTCATGTTATTTCTTTATATATATATATATCTTGTCCTAATTGTTTGTTATCACTATTATGTAGTCATATTATTCCTTTATATTAATCTTGTCTCTCTAGTTGGAGGCTTCAGATAAGCCCAGTGGGTTTTTGGCCTCTTCCTGCACTGTATATTATTATTATTTATTTTTTTTGTTACGTTGTATAGTTTTAAATTGTGCAAAACAAATAGTTATTTTCTGACTTTATGGCTATATTCGCCATTTTAGCTTTGTACAAAGTGGTAAAGTTTATTGCATAGCTAACTAGATGTTAAGGAGCAACATACTATTTTTTTGTATTTGTGCGTGTTTAACGAGAAATACCCAGGTTTACAGCAGTAAAAACGACCCTTTTAAGCTCCATAACTCGTGTAACATTGGCCTGGCCTTGTAGATAATGAATGTCTCCACTAAAAATGCCATAAAATGTTTCTCTAACACTGATCTTTACTCTGAATCAACAGTGAGCATCAAGCCACAGGAGGACCTCAGGGTTTAAGAGAGGCCGTCACCATGGCGACGCAGTTTAGCATCGATGATGCCTTCGTGTTGGAAGGAGACGAGGATGGAGCTGTGTCTGACGGAGAGACAGAGGGATGGAAGGACAGAGAAGGAGGAGGAGACATGACATTTGGTCCTCTAACTTTCTCTAAACCTCAGACTCATCCCTCTCCGGCTGCTGCTGTCGGCTCCCCTGAACACAGTAACCTAAAGTATCAGGTACACATACATCAACTGTGTGTGTGTTTATTTATTTATATATATATATATATTAGGGTTTTCAGTTGATTAAAGGTCCCATATCATGCTCATTTTCAGGTTCATACTTGTATTTTGTGTTTCTACTAGAACATGTTTACATGCTGTAATATTAAAAAAAAACTTTATTTTCCTCCTACTGTCGGCCTGAATATACCTGTATTCACCCTCTGTCTGAAACGCTCCGTTTTAGTGCATTTCAATGGAATTGCAATGGAATTGCAATGGAATTGCAACGGAATTGCGTTACTAGGCAACAGTTTGGGTCCATGTTTACATCCTGTCAACTGATGTTATTCACATACACTGCAACAGGAAATAAACTGGGACACATTTAGAATGTTTATGTTTAAAACCGTGTAATGGACTAAATATTGTATATTTGTGACATCACAAATGGACAGAAATCCTAACGGCTTCAAACGCACAATTTCTGAATACGGGCTGTGTGTATTTCTCCGTATATTGAGCGTTTTGATAGTTTAACAGTATTTATATAGCACTTAAACCTGCTTTATAATATAAAAGACATAAAAATCTCACTTTTTACAATATGGGACCTTTAAAATATTTAATCACGATTAATCGCAAACTAATCACACATCTTTTATCTGTACAAAATGTACCTTAAAGGGAGATTTGTCAAGTATTTAATATTCTTATCAACATGGGAGTGGGCAAATATGCAGCTTTATGCAAATGTATGTATATATTTATTATTGGAAATCAATTAACAACAGACAAATATTGTCGAGAAACCCTCATAGGTACTGCATTTAGCATTAAAAATATGCTCAAATCATAACATGGCAAACTCAAGCCCAACAGTCAACAACAGCTGTCAGTGTGTCAGTGTGCTGACTTGACTATAACTTGCCCCAAACTGCATGTGATTATCATAAAGTGGCATGTCTGTAAAGGGGAGACTCGTGGGTACCTATAGAACCCATTTTCATTCACATATCTGGAGGTCAGAGGTCAAGGGACCCCTTTGAAAATGGCCGTGACAGTTTTTTCTCTGCAAAATTTTGTGCAAGTTTGGAGCGTTATTTAACCTCTGGTGCTAACACGTTATTATTGCGTTAACTTTGACAGACCTATATATAGTTGTTTACTTGAAACTGTAACTCCTTGACTTTATCATCCGCTGCTTCTTTTAGAATCTGGAAAATGAAGACGCCTTGGGCAGCAATGGCAATTCCTCTTTCAATAACTTATTCAAAATCAGGTGGGTCCTATAGGTAGAACTGTTGATGTGACATTTACCTGCATGTGCTTTGAAAGTGAGATAAAGTCTGTTTTCCTGCGCTCCCACACAGCGACCCTGCGACTCTGTCTTACTGCAGCTCCCAGTGGTCCTTCAGCACCTTGAGTTCTGTCACACAGCTTTCTGCACACTGCTGCGGGTGAGTTCAAACAACTCAAACACACGTACACACACAGACCTTATCACACTCACAACAACAAACACATTTACTTTAAACATATATTTTGCTCAGGTGGGTGTCCCATCCACTTGTGAAGAAAAACAGACGAGTTGTGCTTGCGTCATTCCTTCTCCTCATCACTGGAGTTGGTAAGTCATAAGCAGAGTTGTTTATTACTCATAAAATATAAAACATCCAGCCAGAAGTATTTTTCTGTGATAAAGTCTAACCTCAAAGAGAGATACATTTATTCTATTTCTGTTTTCTGCTCCTGTTTTCTTACTTTTTCCTAGGTTCCTCCTCTTGATTATTCTAATGTCACATGAATAATGGTTGTTACTCTTTAGGATGAGTTGCATGAAATGTACAGTAGATATTTCAGGCATTAAAATGTCTAAAATTAAAATAAAAATAAAATAGATAAAATTACATTTACATTTCTAAAATGTAAAATTGATATTTAAATAGTGCAGAAACTATTTTATATGACAAAAGAATGTGAAATTGTAAATGTGCTCCATTATTGTAACATAAACATACTAGTTTGAATAGTTTTGTAAGTTTAGACCAGGTCGTCTGTTCAGCGTTGTGCCAGTCAGTGACATGCTTGGCACACTGGACTTTGTACCCTTGTTGATCCTCTCTGTATAACAGATTTTTGCCAGAGTTATCTAATGAAAAAAGAAGTGTTTCGTCTATACACAGTATATCTATGTATATACTGGGTTGTCATCCAACTTCACTGATGTATTTTGTATTGTGTTGTTTCTCTTTAGCTCTTATTTTCACAGGTGTTGTCATACAGCTGAATCCAAATGCAGGTAAGGAAAAACATTGAGGTAAACTTTATGATTTTGATGTCCAGAAATGATACAATAAGTCTTTTAGTCCAGATGCAAGATTATCAGCAATAATTAGCATTATCAGCAAGAGCATAATGTGTGTGGTGGATCTTTATATGAGCTGATACAGAAGCAGAAAAGCAGTGAAAGAAACAAGCATTTCATAAAACACATTACCAACAAATTACCGAATCAGAAACAAATCAACATTCTACAACAAAATACTAAGTCACAAACACAAAACAAAGAAACTACCAATTACAAAACATCTCTATTTGACTAATATACAAATAACTAAAAATACGTTTTTGTGTATTTAATTGTATTATAATGTAAAAAATTCAGAACTGCATGTTTTGATCGGAGTCTATGAAAGTGTATTCTGGCGGCCCACAAACAAATCCTGGCAGCTCTCTGTGTTATCTTGTCTGTATACTGTTCCTGTGACACCATCACACACACTCCGTGGGGTTGATGGTGAAGAAGCACCAGTCTTTCAAGGCCAAAGTCCTTTTGATGATAAAGAGCAGTATTTCTCAATCCTGCAAATATCTGTCCTGTTCATCTTCTAGTTCCTCTTTTACAACTGGCGTGAAGGAACAGAGCTGGAAAAACAAAAACGTATGGGACATTTGGGCCTTAGATGTACCTACAGCACATGTATATAATAGCACTTTGCTGCAGTATATAAGTAATAGTACTTGACAAATGTCAGTGAAATCCTCGGACAGCAGAGTTGTTGTTTGCAGCAAAGTCAGGAATTAATGATTGTCTCGGGTTACAGCTTTTCTGCTGCCAAGTCGTGCACATTAACCTCGTATTACCAGTAACAAAAAGAGAACTACTCTACAGGGTTGTCTGTAAGAACGTTTTTCAAGTCACAAGTGGCAAAAATGGTAAACAATGTTAATATTAAGTTGTCCGTTTTGGGGAACTCTATAAAAGGTAGTCATTCTGAATGAATGGATTAAAAAGGGGATGTGCGTAACTCTTTGCGACCAGTACATTGTTTAAATCTCCTTTAAAGGAATGGTTTGCAGTCACGAAACTTTACAGGTGTGTAGGTCAGATCAAAATGAAAGCTGAGTTCGAAGATGGGTGTGGTCCGAGCAAGGGCGTCGGAAGTAGGGGGGGTAGGAAGTGAGGAAAGGGCCATTGAGGAACTTGAAACTTGAAAAGATATTTTTGACATTTTCTATGACATAGTGTATTGAATATGTTATGGCTTACTGTACTATGACTTTTTAATGGCATACTATACTATGACATTTTTATAATTTACATCAGACTGATATTTTACCTTTTGGACAGAGCCATGCTAGCTGTTTCCTCTTGTTTATAGTGCTAAGCTAACAATCTCATGGCTGTAACTTCATATACACGCTACACCAGAGTGATATTGATCTTCTTATCCAGCTCTGCACTGATTAGTGTTGGTGACTGTGTCTTTTCTGTGGGTTGTAACCAATGAAACTGTCCTTACAGGTGTTTCAAGTGCTATTTTCTTTGTACCTGGATTTCTTCTCTTCATCCCAGGAGGTAAATTGAAACTTTTTTCACTACAACTTTAATTTTACTTGATCTTTGCCTGTGGCAGTAAATACATGCCTTGTTTTGTTGATACTAACAATCCCTGTATTCCCTCCAGTGTACCATGTGATATACATCAGCTGTGCTGTCCGCGGAAGAAGAGGCTTCAAATTGTTCTACCTACCTTATTTTGAAAAATGACATTTCACGAGACACTACATTTTCACTACATTTCTTCTTTTGGTATCTTAAAATGAATTGTATTTTGTCACTTTTAACAAAATAAGTATTGTCACATGGTTGTTTTTTCTTGTCATTGTAATGACCACTACTAATTCAACCACTCAGTGCCTCGACTATGTTTCCACTACATGAACTGATAATGTATTGTATGTGTACACAAAAAAAGAAGGAGATTGGTCTTGCCTGTGTTTTCTATGTCGTGTGAATAATGACTGTGAAACTTCAATAAAACTTTTTTATATTTTAATTTGTGTCAGTTGAGATAGTTTTCCGAACAAGAGCAAAGCGTGCGCCGTTCCAAGTATGCCGTGCTGAAGGCTACAGCCTTGGGAGACGTCAAACCTGCAGCTCTGCCTGTGAGGCGTTTCAAATCAGGAACAAATAAATGACAAGGTTTTTGTTTAAGAACTTTAAAAAAAGAGTTCAACGAAGGCAAAGTTGCCTCCGGCTTCTGGTAAAATCCTTTAATGCTCACTTCTGGGCTGCTGGCCTTGCTTTTATCATTATCTTATCCTGCTTATATCATGTGCCAAAACAAATTAACACAAGTGCCTTCACCTATTATTTATTGTCTTGGGTTACATTTGGGTTGACTTTACAAAGCAAGAGGCCAGTATAATTGTTTTAATTGCACACCCTCCAGCCAATCAGAAATATTTATGCACCCAGACTATTGCATGAAGCGATTGTCATCTGCTGGTTTTCTAATCAGTTACCACCTTCGCTTTAATAAATTAATAGAAAAATATATTTTATGAAAATATTGAAGCAAAGCGGTTACATGAAGTACCCTCAGTTTATCGGTTTTGCATGTGATTTAGCAATCCCTCATGAAAGACAGTATGAGTGGGGTATACATTTCAAATCCTTGACATGAAAACACATACAGTGTTGTGATAAAGATTGAGTAATGATTTTAGGGATGGTTATTAATACTGAATTGGACAACAACATTTAGTTTAAACTAGAGATACCATAACCAACTGACGGAATAATATAACAGTGTGTAACATAAACATACGGTAATATTAGAAGAAAAGTGTTTAATCTGACAATAACATGTAGCCTATCATGTTTAAAATGCTATATATATATATATATGTGTGTGTGTATGTATAGTAGGTCGAAAAATGTCATAGTATGTCGTAAAAAAAACAGTATAGCATGTTGAAAAAAAGTCATAGTATAGTATGTCAAAAAATAAATAAAAGTCATAGTTTAGTATGTCGAAAAAAAGTCGAAAAAGTTTAAAAAGTCATAGTAAAGTATGTCAAAAAATAAAAGTCATAGTATAGTATTTTTTTTAAAAAGTCTTAGTATAGTATGTCTAAAAAAAAATCCGAAATAGTCATAGTATAGTATGTCGAAAAAAGTCACAGTCTTGAAAAAAATGTAAAAAAGTCATAGTATATGTCAAAAATAAGTCATAGTATAAGATGTTGAAAAAAAAATCCCCAAAAGTCATAGTATAGTATGTCGGAGGCCCCCTTGTGGCTGGATCAGCTAAAGAGTGATTTGTGTTTTGTTTGAATAATTTGCAAAGTCTTGATGAAATAAAATCATCCAGTAACTCACATGAAAAAGCAAATGTTAGAGGAAAGCCTAAAAAGATTACTTAGTATATAATATGATCATAATAGTAATAATAATCATACATAAAAGGTCTAAAATATTTAGATTTATTGATAAATTTAAAGAGGCATGAACAACTAAAACACTCATAATAACAAACTGTTCCTCCCATATATATTAAACAGATATATTTTTTTTCAGTAATTGCCACTGCTTTTGGATAAAATAAAAACTTTTACATACAAAAGGAATTTGTAAACTGCTTAAAGACTGCCGGATAAGATAATTTAGTCCTCCTTAGAATAATTGTGTTGTAGTTCGTCAGTGCAGCTGCTATTGTTTAATTCGGCTTAAACAATAATTTTACTGAAAAATCTTAACTCAAGGCTGTGAAATGATACCAGCAGGCTAAATATCTCCATCTATTCAGATTTGAAGTATAAACTGGTGGTGATAAGAAACCAGTATGACATTCAGATTGCAGATTTAGATTTACATAAAATAAGTAACAATGCATCATATAAATACATGAAGTGTTTTTTCTAAACATACATACATGTAGTATTGCAAAGCTGTCACTATGTCAATAAGGTTCATAGGGACCATTTCTTTGATAGAAATAGTCCCAATGAAGTCTGTGGATTATTAAGAGTAATTAGGACATTATTTCTGCAAAGTGATGTTGCTGTTGATGTATGTGTGTAATTGTTCAACACTGTCAACAAAGCTATTGAATTGTTGTGGCTCCATGTCACTAGAGGTTAATAAACTCTGAAAAAAAAAAGTTTTTTCAAACATTTTAATACATTGAGTTATTGACCTTTTTTTTCATCACATTATAACATAATAATACCCACATACTGCTTGTGATGTAATACTGTATGTGGTGTGATACACAGTGGTGGGGGAAGTATGCAGGTACTTAAGCAAAAGCACAAAAAATAACAAAAGTGAAAGTACTCATTGGGTAGCAGAATAGCTCCTGTCAGTGTTATATCGTTATGTATTATAATAATGGATCATTATCAGTGATGCATCAATGTCTAGGCAGCATTTTAATGTTGTTGATCTCATACATAATTTGGTATTGAAGAAGATTCGCTATACTACAAGAGGGTGTGCTCAGAAATGTTATGCTATATGGAGACCTTTTTTAATCTAAAATATAGAAAAAATGGATACCAATGACATTGAAGTTTTAAACTGCTGACCCCATATTACATATAATTCACAACTTATACTTAGTTGTATTTTTTTGTTTATTTATTTATCATTATTATTTTTAATTTACTTATCTTTTTGTGTTTTTGGTCCTTTTCTTTTTCCTTCTTTTTTTTGTAAATGTTTCATTTATGTTTCTATCGGATTGAATTAATTTATATGTAGAAATGTGATTGTTTATGAAATTAACTCTGCTTATCTAATGGTGCAGTATTGTTATAGGGATGGGGGGGTTATAATTTGTTTATACAATTATTTCTGTGATTTATTGGATTTTGTACAGAATACCAATAAAGAGACTTTGAGCAAAAAAAAAAGAAAAGGAGTCTAACGCAGTCTGCTGATGTCATTCGCATATACTGCAACAGGAAATAAACTGGGACACATTCAGAATGTTTATATTTAAAACCTTGTAATGGTCTAAATATTGTATATTTGTGACATCACAAATGGACAGAAATCCTAAAGGCTTGTTTAAAACGCACAATTTCTGAATACGGGCTTTGTGCATTTCTCCGTATATTGAGCCTTTTGATAGCTAAACAGTATTTGTATAGCACTTAAAACTGCTTTATAATGTAAAAGAACTGAAAATCTCACTTTTTTACAATATGGGACCTTTAAGTAAAGTACAAGTAGATAGATAGATGGATAGTAACTTTATTAATCCTGAGGGAAATTCAAGTTTCCAGGATCACAGTTCCATAGTGCAAAACATGTTAGTAAAAAGGCATTAAAAAAAGTTAGTAGTGCAAAGTACAAAGTACAAAAAATTATATCAGATATAAAAATACAAGGAGATGAAGAAAACTGTTAAAACTGAATATAGTGCAGGGTAACAGCTGTGATACACGACTGTTAAAAAAGTGAATATAGTGCAGAAGAGACTGTTAAAAATTAATATAGTGCATTATTATCTGTCCTTCAGACCGATAGGGATGGGGGGGGATATAATTTGTTGACACAATTATTTCTGTGATTTATTGGATTTTGTGCAGAATACAAATAAAAAGACTGAACAAAAAAAAGAAAAGGAGTCTAACCCAGTCTGCGTGTATGGAGGGCGCTCTAGGGCCTTAAAGGGACGTCTCACGAAACGACTCGAGGCTTCGGCAAACATCGTCATCTTTCGGTAAACATCGTCATCTTTCGGCAAACATCGTCATCTAGTCGTCATAGAGACTCTCGGTCAAGGATGGAGGAAGAGGCACGCAAGCTGCTGGAGGAAGGAATAATAAAGAAACTGATCAGTCCTGGTAAAGGAGAGCTATCGACCTTTCCCGATGGAACCAAGGTAACACTACAGAGTGTCTCCGGTTGGACATGTTGAGTCCTGTCCTCTTAAAACAGTTAAAGAAACGCGACGAAGCACGTTAGCTAATAATGCTAATGCTAATCACCAGCTAGCTGAGATGTTAGACTGGCACATTAATGTTACAACAAAACGTATTGCGCTTGTATACAAACAATGCGGACTTACTTGAGAGCGTTGTTCTGCTTTTGTGGTGATAAAACGTTAGATTTGTTTAGTTCTGGCTGTTTTAGCCATTTTTCTCCTTATTTTTTCCCCATCTGATGGAAAGACAAGGGGGCGGGACCGGATGGCATGTGTTTATGAACGCTGATTGGTCGGCGCACCACGTCAATCAAATTTTACGTAGTTGTGATTGGTCAGAATGGAGCAGCTAGAGCGTCGACGCTCTCCGGGCCTGTCACATATAAGTACAGATTGTTTCTTTTGTTTTCTAGTAAACAAGCGTTGAGCAGTGTTTAATGTTGTTTGTGTTCGTCTTATCTCTTGTTCAACCAGGTGATCTCGTGTCTTTTGAAAGCGTGATGTCACTTTTTGTTTATTTGTTTATTTATTTTGCACAATTTAAGACTATACAACATAACAAAAGAAATAAATTAATAATATAAGTGCAGGAAGAGGCAAAAAACCCACTGGGCTTATCTGAAGCATCCACCTAGAGACAAGATTAATATAAAGAAATAATATGACTACATAATAGTGATAACAAACAATTAGGACAAGATATCTATAATAACAATACAGTAAATATATCAAAAAAGATAAGTGTATGTGTGTGTTGCGTGGAAGTGTATGGTTAGTGTTTGTGAGGAGGATATTGATTTAAATATCTATAAAGACTTCTGGGTAATCGGAACTAAACAACATTGTGAGTGGGAAAAAAAATAAAAAACATAAAAACAGATACATGGACAACATGGGGAAAAGCAATGTCAAAACAGCAATTAAATTACCCTTTAAGCGACTTTGAAACATTTGACGGATGAACAGTTTTTTGATAGATGTGAAAAGCTGCTCCATAATTTGCTCACAACAGATAGTTCAACCATTGAGCTGTGTTTAATGTTGTTTGTGTTCGTCTTATCTCTTGTTAAACCAGGTGATCTTGTGTCTTTTAAAAGCGTGATGTCACAACAACCACAGACAACCACAACAAAAATAATAGATGTAACTCACACTCTGCCTTTTATTTACTCCTCTACTTCATGTTTTTTTTTTTTAATATTTATCCTTTGATATTGCAATATATTTTTATTAATTGTTTTTATTTTTTATTTTGTTTTATTGACACAACAAACATTAATTACTTCTTTATTGTTTTCTTCCATTTACATGCATGTTCTTTTTAAATATCTACATATTGTAATTTGCTTAATGAATGTGTATATATATATATATATGTTGTTTTTTTTTGTTCTTTTTTTATTTTTATTATTATTGAATTGACGCTTTGGCAATATTGTTCACCTGACAGTCATGCCAATAAAGCAAATTGAATTGAATTGAATAGTTCAACCGTTGAGCAGTGTTTAATGTTGTTTTTTGTTTGTCTTATCTCTTTTTAAACCAGGTGGTCTTCCACTACCGCACCAGCCAGTGCGATGGCACAGTGCTGGATGACTCCAGATCCATGGGGGGCCGCAGCAAACCCATGGAGCTCATCATGGGCAAGAAGTTTAAACTAGCTGTGTGGGAGAGAGTGGTCATCACCATGAAACAAGGAGAAATTGCAGAATTTACCTGTGACAATAAGGTGAGTGACCTGGGCCATTTGGGGTTGGAGTGGCAATCCTGTTCTTTCTGTGCATTGACCATTTCTGTTCCCCCCTTAGCACACAGCACTATACCCGCTCGTGTCCCAGTCCCTGAGAAACATCAGTGCCGGTAAGGACCCCCTGGAAGGCCAGAGGCATTGCTGCGGCATT
>CAKALG010013973.1:744-17461 GCA_916700815.1 Helicolenus hilgendorfi
GTCTCGTCCCCGCAGCGGTTGCCTTGGCCATCGTGCTCCATGCCCAACCTGTTCCAACAGAGAGAGAGACAAGCAAATATTTACCAAACTGCAGGATATCAAGATATACCAACGCCCAAGGAGTTTAAGGTAAATAAGCTGCTTTTACACCATCAAGTGGAAAATCTCAAAGATTTTATTAGTATATGTATACGGTAGTAATTGCTGGCACTAATAAGGAATATCATGCATCTCTACTGTTTATCACTCTGTATATTACTATGGCAGATTAGATATGTGTATTTGTATACAGGCAATTTCATTATTTCATCTGCACTTAACTGCAACTTATGTGTTAATCTATCTTCTCTGCTGTCACAACACCCACATAGACTTAATTGGTTATGGCCATTATTGGTGCAGACCGAGAGTGAACATTATCATAAATAACAAGGCGTCTTGCGGTGCAATATTACAGTATATATTTATTGTGTATCTGCTACTTTTCACTTGACATCACATCACTTCTCTTCCCTATAATGGCCACACGGCCGGAGTCGGTGGAATTTGTTTTTGGTTCAGCATGGGGAAAATACTCAGTACAAAGTGTCAGCAGCACAACATATAGGCACACAAAACATATTACACACATCACTCACTTTTTATTGAGAAACTTCCATACTGAAAAGGACACAATCTCCGTTTTAACTCCCATTTACTTCTAGGTTATTTAGAGAAAGGTCCTGCACTCATGTGTTGACGCGCATATGCACATGTTGCCATGGATACCATATAATCTTGCATAATTATATAGATCACATATAGAGATCACTTTTATCATCTCTTTCTTGGCAGTTCCTATGAATAGCAAATTGATATAACAATAGTTCAGCTTTTGAATTCTCTCACATATCTCCTTTCACACAGTCCTGTCTGTGGTTGGTCTGCACCAGAGTCCGACTATAACCGGACCGATAACCACCTTCAGACTTGGAAAGAACAATTTCACACCAGCCCAACTCAACTAAACCAGAACAAACAGACAGTTTAGGTGTTAAAGAAATGATCACATAAAGGGTTGTGCACATATTGAGTGATGTGGCCTGATACAGACCGACTTGAAAAACAGAAATGATCGTATTTCTGTTTAACCTGGAGAAAAATTCAATACTCATGAATAACAAAAATGAAATTCAGATATCTATTTGAGAAATCACTTTCTGAAAAAACTTCTTTTTAACATTTAAATGATGCAGTGCAACATTTGAGCTCTGAGCTGTTTATGGATTATGAGGTACAGGCCAGAAATTGCTCTTCTTCATTTCCAATTCAATACAAACACCGACTCACAATGGGGTTAAAAATCCAACTGAAATAACGCCAGAAACTATTGTAGAAGGCTGAAACAGCAGAGAATTGGGCAAGAGTTGCTCTTTTCATAGCTGGACAGGACGTGCAGGCTTTTTAGAGGATGTTAGTGTATGTGAGCGTGCCCCACTGGCTAGCTTTCTCAGCGTTCTGGGTTTATCTCGGGGCCTCCTATCAGTTGGACGTGCCCGGAAAGTGCCCAAAGTCAAGACTGCAATTTCCTACCCAGCATCACCCTACCCACCCCAACATTTCTTCTTCCTTCCTTCTGTCCTTCCTTCTTCTTCTTCCTTCCTTCCTCTTGCTTCTTCGTCCTTCTTCCTTCTTCTTCTTCTTCCTTCCTTCCTTCCTCTTGCTTCTTCATCATTCTTCTTCCTTCTTCTTCTCTTTCCTTCCTTCTTCATCCTACTTCTTCCTTCCTTTCTGTTTCTTCATCGTCCTTCCTCTTGCTTCATCTTTCTTTCCTCTTGCTTCTTGGTCCTTCTTCTTTCTTCTTCCTCCTTCCTCCATATTGCTTCTTCGTCCTTTTTCTTCCTTCCTTTCTCCTTCTTCTTCGTCCTTCCTCTTGCTTTGTTCTTCTTCTTCCTTCCTTCTTCTTGCTTCTTTGTTGTTCTTCTTCTTCCTCCTTTCTTCCTCTTGTTTCTTCATCCTTCTTCTTTTTGCTTTTTCTTCCGTCCTTCGTTCCTCTTGCTTCTTCTTCCTTCTTCTTCAGAAGTGAAGTCCTGATTGCAATGGATAAAATTCTAACAACTAGCTTGTGTGCCAACTGCTCCATTTCCATGACATCTGAGCAAAAAGCATCCCATGATGACGACAGTGATGTCTCAGAAAGTTTCAGAGGAAGCTAGTTAGTGGAGCTTCCATCAAAACACTATTTCAAAAGTCAAGAATGAACTTTCAAAACTTCAAAACATTTATATAAAACAGAATATATAACTGGGATCAATACTGGCCAACTTTGAAAAGAATGAACATTTCCTCCAGATCTCTTGATGCCCCGCTTTGCTTTGATGTAAAAAGTGCTGGCCATAGAGTTTAGAAGATAAAACCCACAGAGGAGTATTTAAACTGATTCTGAAAAAAACTACACTGCAAAACATTTATGTTTATGTTCTGATGTTTATTGATATCTGCTTCTGTTGGTAGATTTGAGAGAATAAACATTTTCTGTTCTGAAAAATAATTGTTTACGTGAACTTACAAGATCACTAATGTAACTGTTGTTAATATCTAACAACTTACAATAAACTGCTTTAAACAGCTACAAAGAAGTGGTTCATAAATAAGTGGCTCCTGTGGGCTTTAGAAATTAGTACGCATCATTTATCTTCATATTATGTTCTTTCCAATTGCTGCTTCACGTCGCAATAATGTTGTGCATGTGAGAAAATATTATAGATTATTATAGAGTTTTTATAGAGATACACCGTTGTTTCTTATCGTTGAAACAACATTTTCAGCCGATAATTTTTGTTGTACAACCCATCGCACAGCCTGGATGAACAGTGAGAGAAAGATAAAACAACATTGTGCACTGCTACATCCTGTACTGTTCTGTGCTCTGAATGAGAGGTCGTGTTTTGCGAACACACTGTGAGCATCAATAAACTCTTGTGTCAGCAGACGAGGCGTCGATACTGTGCGTTCCAGTGTCACAAACACAAATTCCTTGTCAGTTATTTTTAGAAATGCAGGAAATGTTGAAGCGCTTCTGCCGCTCCAGTATCAGCTTGTGAATCTGTCCTTTTATGATGCAAATGTTTTTGCCAGGAATAAGAAAAGGCATACTGGACCCAGTGTGCATGGTTTCTTTTTCACATTATTTTTGAGATGATGTATCCAAAGATGTAGTGCAGTGACTCCATTCGGCTCACAAATGTTAAATAAACTGTCACCGGTTGAATGTGCTTTACAGCAAAAACAAAATATGCTTAGTATGAGTTTGCCCGACTGACCCAACTCCAAACATCCACTGATCAAGACCATGAGATGTGGTTGAAAGCTCCAGCTAGTAAGTGGATTTTGAGTTAAGTCTTTTTTTTTTCATGTCAAAAATTGACTAACATGCACAAATATGCTTAATTCTTAACAATACTGCTTTGTATACTTAAAAGAGTTTGACATTAGATGCCACTAAATCCAACACACTGCTCCTGGCAGCAGAAAGTACTCACTTCGGATTGTGTAGCACATTTATATATAAGTTTGAGTCAATATTTAAGTGCTATTCTAAATCAATGTGCGAAATTGCAGGAAATAATTACAATAGTCGGCTTTCTGCTTTGTTATAATTGCAGGAAAAGAAATCAACTAAGCATGGGTCAATGCATCCTCCTGCAACTGTTCGTATGAGATCTTACCAAAAGTTATTTTTGCAACAGAACTACTCAGCTTTAGAAAAAGATCGTGTTTGGATTAAAATAACTACGGAGGCGGCGTTGCTTAGATACGGACGTTATGTGAAAAATAAGTGGACTTTGACGTCTGGTTTCACGCGGGACACAAACAGCAATCTCCTGGGTGAAAGTCCTGTTCTTATTTGACCGATCCATCCCCCTTGACTCCTCCCTACGCGGACTTTGTTGCTATTTATACTTAGTCACCTGTCCTGGCTCATGATCATGTGGGTTGTATATGAATTACAGTGCATTACTTTTTGTAGGAAAAGCTATGAACAGTGTATGAGAACAGCCTGCATGGGTCCAGGGTAGAGTATGCTGGTAACGAAAAGCAGACCATAATAGCTTCCTCCGTGCTGCATCAAACTGCCTCCCTGATTTCTCTCCAAGAGCATCTTTGTTGTCTCGATGCGATGAATGGTATATGTGTGGATAAGTGGCACTTTCTGACAGCCTCTCATCAAAAACGTTACTTGTGTTGCACTCGTTTATACAAGCAAAAAGTAACAGAGGTTTACTTGAGAATAATGAAAAAAGAGAGCTTGAGAAATTTAAAATCCAGTGTACTTTCTCACTCGGCTCACCTGGCCAATCGCTCAGTGAAGTGGGTGTAATTGTTGCAATGTTGATTTTGGAAACAAAACAAAAAATTGTTGATATCAGAAGGTGTGTGTGCTGGGGGTTTCAGATGCTGTAGGAACTGAAAATCAGTAGGTCTTAAGCATACCGACGCCCTAATGTCTACTTCACACTACACGACTTTAGCCCTGATTTTCCGCTCCCTGACAGTTTTAGGAGCTCCACAACAAAAGCCCCAGATCAGAGGCAAATCAGTGTTGGCTTACCGCTTGCCACATTGGTGCTCAAGTGACTTAAGTGTCCAGATATCTAGCATGCTAAATATCTGGACCTGTCAGGGACTCCGACCACAAGCTACAGCCAATGAGAGCACAAACACGGATTGAGGGGAAACCTGGGGGAGAAGGAGTCGCCTGTAACAACAGGAACTAACTGCGTGTGTTGTATTTGCAAAATTGAGCAAAGTTTGCACCTAGAAGAATAAATATTAAAAAAGAGTGTGGAAACAGGCTTTTTTGTAAAAACACTTGCCAACAACAACATCAGTAATGTGTCTCGCGCATTTCTCGCGTGTTTTCATGACAAAGCGTAGTTTGGAGACGCCATCGGGGATTCCTCCTGGTGAAAGATGTTGTAGTGTGTGACCTCCTGTCTCCAGTCAGTCATGAAGTGTGAAAACCACAACGACTTCAAGACTCCTGATTACAAGACAGCAAGTTGTGTAGCGTGAACTGTACTGCGATCTGACCACTTTGAAAGTTGTGTAGTGTGAACTTGGCTTAAAACTGACAACAAACAAGCTTTACAAAAATGTTGGACAATTTCATTACAGTTTCTATTTTTTGTGTTGTAAATGTACGTGGTATAAACAACACAACACACCCTCGGGAGTTATGATACAAAAAATAGTACTCTGTTTCAGGTCGTGAGGTTCATAACACGTCGGTCCTCCTGTACTTCCATATATCACTATATATATATAGCTATATATCATGTGTTATCACTTACATACGGTGGTGACAGATTACGCACCCAGACTCAACCCGGCTGTCAACACGCTTTGATGTGTGGGTGAGTGTGTCTGACACATTGTGTTCGTCATGAACACCATTCCACTTTGTTGCTTTTCTCAGTGCGTCTCTTCAATGTCACCCTGCTCTGCTTGCTTTGCTGCTGATTAAATCGACGTCTCCTCGAACTCTGGTTTGACAGCTACAAAGATCTTCTAACCAGGCTGCTGTTGACTTGAACATTTTATTGTAGTAGCATAATAATCAGTCTGAAATGAATGAACTACATTCTCTAAAACCTCATATAGTGCTTTAAAAAAACCTCAAAATTATAATAACATACTGAAAGTAATTAGGGCAGGTCTTTACTGTTATACCACTAGAGTCACATCTTAAACATTTACTCTTCCTCGGATCTATGGTCACATGATTTGATTGGTTTATGGATTCCTAGAAGCAAAGGGTGGCTCGTCTTAATTGAAGACTATCCTCCCCATCGCATTAACACCGCAATGATCTGACATTACTTCATCTTTCAAGAAGTCACTTTAAATAAAAAGGTCCTAACCGTGGCAGCAGGTTAATTAAAAACAAAGTCGGTACACGCATGCTGGATTGTGATGAGGCAGTTGCGGGCAAAGCTATGTGGGGAGTGAGCTGGCAGCAAAAGCAGAGTTCAAGCGGCTTAGTCTGTTTCCAGCCCTCTGAATTACCGTCCTCATATCCAGTTTGTTCATTGATTCAAACAGGTCTGGTGTTATGCTAATTGATGGCCCTTTCCCTGGTTGGAAAAAGACATCATCTGCTTACACAGGTTGATAGCTGGTGCATCCATGAAATATAGAGCGTGGATTAGGTTGACGCTGATATGAATGTCGTCTTAAGCCAATTTATGGAAATAACACCTCTTAATCTGACACTCTTAAAGCCCCAGCGCCCCCGGATTAATGAAGTGAAACAAAATGGCAATTCAGTGCGATTATCCAGCCCAGTCGCACGAAAAGGCGTGTGACCGACACAATAATGCACAAGGCAAAAGCGTGTAATAAGAAAGCTGTTCCTGCTTTAGGTGTGTTACTTTAACGCCATGTAGTGTGTAATGAATGCAATGTAAATGCATCCGTGTGAAAATGCTACGCTCAAAGCTAGTGACATAGAATAAAAAAGTGAGAAAGACTGCTTACGGCGTGGGAGAGGAGGTGGATGGGTCCAACAAACACAGGACTTTTAACCAGGGGACTGTTGTTTTGTTTTATAAGTTACGTTTGTGACGTTTGTCTCATGTTTTCCGTACTGATGTTACGTTGTTTCCCTACATATTTTACTGAGTTTATGTACTTATTATAAGCCCAACCATGAAGTTTTTCCTGAACCTAACTAAGTGGTTTTGTTGTCTAAACAGCGAGGCAAAACGTGACACTGACTTGCTATCCTCTGGCGAACAAGTGGGTCTATTATACGCTTTGGCATGATATCAACTTGGATTATCAGGCTACAAGTGCCCTCCCTAGCAGACAGTCAAGTGCCATTCACTGATAAAGTTGTGATCCTCATTCCTTTTTGAAAAACAGGGCTGTTAATGATATTGAGATAAAATACCCAATACTGTGAAAGAACAATGATTATTGAGTAAGAAATGCCAAAATATCCGTGATCAAGATCAGCCACAAATATACCGTAAATTCCGGACTATTAAGCGCACCTGAATATAAGCCGCACCAACTAAATTTAAAAAGAAAAAAAAAATTGTACATATATAAGCCGCACTTGTCTATAAGCCGCGTGTGTCCACGTTGTAACATGAGATATTTACACAGAAAGATGGTACAAATAAAGTTTTTTTTAATTTTTTTAATTAACAAAATGCTTGTTTTCTGAACAATGCCTGTAACACGGCAGTTACACAGCAGTAACACGGCAGTAAAGCGACAGTAACGTAACATGGCAATAACACTGCTGGTTTAAAAAATAACCAGCCTACTAGCCGTAGACCGTTAGCCTACCAGAAAAGTCACTGAACGCTATGTTCATTTTCCTCCTGCGCACTGAAACCATTGAAGTCGTCTTCTTCAGTGTCGGAGTTGAACAGCCTCAGAATGACTTCATCACACACTTTCTCAGTCTCTTTGTCGTTGTCGCTCTCAGTGTCACTTTCGTCTCGAGGTGAATTTGTGCTGTCCAAAACGAGCAGTGCTTTTTAGCCGGGCCGTTAGCCCGTAAAACTGTATAGATTAGCCGCATCATTGTATAAGCCGCAGGGTTCAAAGCGTGGGAAAAAAGTAGCGGCTTATAGTCCGGAATTTATGGTACACCTCTGTGCAATCTTCACTAAAGCATTTTAAGACCTTTCTTCCTGCCTCATGCAGCCGTTTATCTCCTCAGCTTAGGAAGCACTTAAGATTTTCAAACACCGTCCTTCCTTCTCTTAACTGCTCTCTCAGGATCTTTTCTTTTTACTTTCTAGGATTTCATCTTGTCTCAGAATTTCCGCTCACAGCAGCTGTGTGTGTGTGTGTGTGTTGAGTACAGCTCCTGGTTTACACATTGTTTGTTTTCCAGTCTATTGATCCCTGAAGTTCAGACCCTCTGTTCACTCGCCCCCCAGGGTCAGATGCAGAGCAACATCCGTGAAGTCTGAGGATTCGGTGTCCCGCTCAGGGACATTTCAGCAGTATGGTTTCCTGCTGTTTCAGCTGGTTGACTCCATCAAACAGCTGTGGCTCCTGCTAGAGGACAGCTTCTATTTCTCTCTGCACAAACGTCCTGCCTCCCTTTCCAAGTCATTTCAAATCCAACAACAAGCTCAAAAACAGCAACAAATGCAAACTTTTATTTGTCGCCCTGCAGATGGTGTTCACATCTGCTGAATCTGAACATTTGTTGAATGTTTTATACTGATTCTTTTCGTCTTATTTGTGTGGGTTTAACAGCCGCAAAAGCCTCACGATGCTTTTGTGAATTTGGCCCTGAGAATCCAAACATTATAGCAAACTTTTGGTCTGTTGGTTCGCAGAAACTACAAGAATGAATGTTATTTTTCGGTCTTCTACGTGAAAAACATATCAAAAAGTTCAAATCAAATAGCGGTGGGTAATTGTAGAGCTCTATGGTAGCAAACAGCGAGTGATTGCGGACACAGCCTGTATTAAGCTTTCTTTAATATGTTCATGCTTCATCCATAATTTCCACCAAATCTGTCTTTTTTCTGTCTCTTTGCCTTTTCTGTGTTGCATAAATGAGAAGTTCCACCCGCATGTTTTGAAAGATTTGTGTTTCTGCGGGATTCAGGAGTTGCAGGCTTTAATCACTTTCCAAGCTGTGTGTGGTATCTCTTTGTGTGTGAGAGAAATTGAGAGCGAGTGGTGTTGTTGTGATCGGTACTTCAGAAGAGTAATATGTAGCAGGAGGTGTGTACTACGTGTAAGATGTATTCAAGGGTGGGAAAGGAAAGCGGGGGACATCATAACAAACAGTGGCTGAGGCTGCTTGTCTGTTTGGACATGAGCTCGATAAACAACCATGAAATCCAATAAAGAGCAATGCCTCATTGTCAGAGAGCTGAAGGCAAATCTGCTTAAAGGTCCCACATGTCAGTTGACATAGAGATCATGGAGCCCCGGGAAGACATTCACACTGAACATGTGAGGCTGCGGTATTCAGCAGAATAGCAATGTGTATCACAACACAGTGTCACCTTGGGAGGACGAGTGTGTGTGTGTTTAGGAGCTCCAAACACAGACAAAGAAGGAAGAACATAAAACAAGAACCTACACGTGTCCGGTCTCGTGGGCCACAACGAAGGCTGAAGAAAAGCCGTCTTCATGGTTGAGGGTGCAGCTGCGGACCGGGTGGCACATTCCTGTGACTGGAGCGTAACCTGAAGGACACCAGGGGAAAGGATGAAGGTTAGTGTAAGAAATGAAGTAAGAAAAATCAAGTCAGATTGACTTCTTTTTAATAAATAAAACGGTCCGAATATTGACATGATAAATTATTCATCATGTTTTTACTCTTCCTTATTTCCTACTTCTTTGATCTGATTTAAATGCATGCAATTAGGGATGTCACCATACCAGAAATTTAGTAGTCAATAGTAATACCAGTGAAACTCCACGATTCTCTATACAAATCCGATACTTGGGTAAAAAACAAAAGTTAAACAATAAATCCCATGTACTTCAACATCCACTCCTTTATTACTGTTTGTATACTGGTTTTTGTTAGGAAGTTAAACAGGCCATAACTCGATCTCTATTATCCATTCTATATTGCTGTGAAAACACCTGGATTTATGGGGGGGGGAATATGGTGCTTTTGGTGACACTGATTCTTCACTTCCCTTCTCATGCTTTAGGTCAGCATGTTCTTTTTTTCAATATTCAAAGAACATGATCTTCTCTTACAAACACTTTCATCACACCTTAGTTACCAGGAGCAGAAATTGTAGTGAAAAAAAATATTTGTTGAATATATAAGGTTCTTGTTATGTTGACTGAAAAAAACAAAACAAAAAGGGCAGTTTCCTACGAGATGCATTTGCGGCTGCAAATTTAGTTGTAAACGGAACTAATTGTTAGGAGACAGACACACTTAGTCCCAGTGCTATCTAGCCATGCAGATAGCTTCTGTTTTATGTCTGGAGGTTCTGAGATTTCTGCTGTTGTCCAAATACTTTAGAGGCAAACAGAGTTTTATTGCAGTGATCAAAGCGCTGAAAATCACATTCAAGACAGCAGCTTCCATCTCCCAAATATCCTGGTTACTTTGAATACTCAACAGATCTTGCTATCAACAGTTCTCAGTGAAAATACTTACTACCAAAGATCTAGTTCCTAATATCTGTGGATTATTCAGAGTAACTAGGCCATTGTTTCCAGAGAGAGATGCTGCCAATGTAATTTTTCCAATGCTTTTAGATCTACCAAAGAACTTCCATTCACCTCCGTTGGGGTTTCACAGGCAGGTATCTCCACACCTGGGCAAATAAAAAAGACACTATCTGCATGGCTAAATAGCACTCAGGTAAGTAGGACAGATCTGTGTGTATTTCTGTCTGTGCATGAACTGTTTACGTGTGTCACATGTGCGTCATGAGTGTGACGATACATGTGATGATGAGCTCTGCAGCAAAACAGGAAACAAGTAATACAAACAAAGCAGGAGTGGGGGAGGAAGATTCAGCATGGAAGGAAGGAAGGAAGGAAGGAAGGAAGCGTTGTACGTTTGCCAGCTTCATGATTATTAATTATGACTGGAAATTCATATTTTTAACTGTCCTACTATTTCCTGCTGTACTCAATTTGCACAATGTTGCATCAGTCGCCAACTGACAGTATGGAAGCCACTGACGGCAAAGACGAACCTCAACTGGGCCAAAATTAGAGTAAACATGTGTTTCCTCATTTAGTCCTTGCTCTGTGCCGTTGTTTTGCAGCTTTAATGAAAGTAACACACCTACTGTAGCTGCAACTAATGAATAAAGATGAATCGTGTTTGGCACCAAAACCACAAATATTGATAGCTGTTAAAAGAAGTGAATCACACACTTCCAGGCAAAGATACAGTAGACATGAGAGATAGATTTTAGAGCAGCACTGCTAATATACATTTGGCACAGTGCCATTAAGAATGGCCTGTCCTGACTTCACAAATAAATAAATTGACCATGTAGACATCCAAACCATCTTTTCATCATTTCTCAGTCTGAGTGAATGTCATGAATGAATGGATACCAGAGTTTTTGCATTGGAATTTTAAGTTTCATCTTTTAAAGGGATAGTTCGGTTGTTTTGAAGTGGGGTTGCATGAGGTACTTATCCATAGTAGGTGTATTACTTACAGTAAATGATGGTCGGCATGCCCTCAGTTTGGAGAAACAGACAGGAGTACCGACACCGGAGCAAAGCAATATACTGCTGTGGATGGGGATGGCAGAAAAAATTATTTGAGCCACCTAAAAAAAGGGCCACCTAAAAAAATGTATATCCGTTTAAGTGTACACTATATTTAGAATATTTTTTCAGACGGCGAACTGAACTGAAAGTTAAACGTATCGTTTTTGTCATCTGTGCCTGCTGGTTTTGGTGATAGACTAGATAAGATTCATTTTCAGTTCAGCTCCCCGTCAGAAAGGAGAAGGGCTGTCTAACAGCAAGATAAAGCACTGAAAATATTCTAAATATAGCGAACACTTAAACGGAGATATATTTTTTTTAGGTAATATGTTTTTTTGCTGACCCCGTCCACAGCACTGTACTGCTTTTCTCCTGTGCTGGTGCTCCTGTCTGCTTCTCCAAACTGGGAGCACGTCGACCGTCATCTACTGTAAGTAATACACCTCATACAAACCCCACTTCAAAACACACGACTTTCACTTTAAAGTTTTAACTTTGGTCTATTTGTTTGTACAGACTAAAAGAAGCCATGTTGGGTTTTCTGGTTTTCTGCTGTCTTGTCAAAAAATCCATTAATATCATTACCAATTTATGACATTATTAAACCTATAACAATAAACCTATTGTTTAGATAAAATACCTATCTTGAAGTTATTAATCTTTAAAGCAGTTCCAACTCTAACATAAATACAAAAATTGGAGCTGAAATTAAATAAAAAACAAACAAATATGAGAAAAACAATCAAATACTTAAACCAGCAAAAAACTAAACTGATACTGAAGTCAAATTAAAAAACGATTTATATTGAATGAAGCAGGAAAGAGAAAGAAACCGAAAATTTGAATGGAAGAGTAAATACCCCTGAAATGTTCGTGCTGTGTGGCATCCAGGAAGAAAAACAGTCAAACACTCTCAGTGCTAGCTCAGACCTAATTGACTTTTCATGCATTATGCTTTCCCATGAGTGTGATTTACTCTGGGAACTGGTAGGTGCACTTTTCAGTAAAACGTTTTGTCCCCCTTGCATTTACAGAATGGGTGAATCTCTCTCGGTCCGGCTGTCTAGCCGTAGTGTAATGGGTAGACATTGATTACTTTCTGAGACTTAAAGTAAAGAGTGTGCAACTCTACAGGGAGCCTGCAGTCTTAAAGGTTACATTTCATGAAAAACTCCCTTTGTCAGTGCTTGTGCACATACATTTAGATATCTGGAGTGTCTACCAACCCACAAAGTGTGAAATTAGACAACCCAGTCAGTTTATTGTGGGCTGACTTGATCAGAACACATGTGATTCATCAACCATTCAGATTTGGCTCACCTTCCTATGTCACATGCAGGCTCATTAAAATATATCACCCACAGCTCGGGCCTTTCTAAAACCGGACCCTCCGCACTATACTACTTTGTAGTCACACTCGCAACTGCATGAAACACCCTTCTTTAAGGTGAAGGGTAAATACAGTGGCAAGCTTTGAGACAAACTTCACTCTCTCCGACAGAACTGTCCTTTCATAACCATGGTTTGTGCACAGGGGATGTGCAAAAGTTCACAGTATTAAGAATACGGGTAGTTGCACGGAGCACGTTCCATAACGAACACAAAACGCTGTTGCACGTGGGCAGTATGTCGACATCGATGCAGGCTGGCTGTTGGAGGGTTTATATAACCCACTTCCACTCCCCGCATATTGGTTTGGGATGGCACTTAATATGTCGGACGCTCCACATGAACCCGCAAATGGAGTGGAAATGGGTTGGGAGAGGGTGTATGGGGTGGTTTGAGAAAGGTCTCTTTAGAACAACCTTTGTAAAGATGCACCGTATTTTTCTCTTAAGCCAATCAGAGCAGACTGGGCTTTTTCAGGAGGGGGCCTTAAAGAAACAGGCACTAAAACAGAGCGGTTCATACAGAAAGTAAAAGAGAAATAATGTGGGTTTTTTTTTTAACATTAAAGCATCTAAACATGTTCTAGTAGAAACCCCAAATACAAGTATGAACTTGAAAATGAGCAACTAAAACCATTTGTCCTCTAATCATCAGGCTTTGCAAAAGGAGAGCAAAAAAACCTGACTGAAATACATAATATGAATGTGGTTGGAAATGCGGAGAGAGAGTGAGAAAAAGGAGATGAGATGTATTGATGGTGATTTTTAAAGAAAAAGTATGTTTGAGACAATGGCAGTCAGAGAAAACAAAGAAATAAGAGCTCAGTCATTCAGATTGAAGGCTGACAGAAATCCATCCTTTTCATGATAAACCCCACAATAGAGACAAACAGACAACCTTGGCTGTCAGAAGTTCTAAAGGTGAATACGGTATTTACTTCAAAATTATTCTCTTTGGTTTCATCCAAAAGTGCCTTTCGCTCTGAATACGACGACAGAAACCCGTGGTTGAGAGCTCATGCAGAATTCAAGCTGAAATATTAGATTAGTCCACTTATTTTATTAATATTTGATTTGGTGTTCTGAGCATTTCCACGAATGGAAGCATCTGACTGGTTGGGTCAATATGCTGGGATTACAGTGATATTGAACCAGATGGAGAGGGATCAACTCCTATCTCAAGCCAATGTCAGAGATAAACAAAGGCTCTGGGCATACGTGTCCTTGAAAGTCAAGACAATTGTACAATTGTGAGCTGTGAGGTGTGCCAACTGTACACTATTGGCCTAAAAAATAGAGGCTTTGAATCAGACAACACTTCACATACCTGCAGCCAGCACAAGGAGAACGTTTAACCCACCAAAAATATTTATTTTGACCTTATATCTATAGTCATCAGAGGGGAAAAGTGAACTGACTCTTCTTTTGGATGTTCTGTATAAAAATAAACGTTCCTTATTTGTTTTTGTAGCTGTAGGTTGCCAGATGCAACAAAACAAAATGATCTTAGCGGAAGAGAAATTCATACAAAAGACAATTAAAAGAGAGAGTAAAGCATAGATTGTATCAGTAAACTTCCATTTAGGCTAGCCGTAGGGACTGTAGCCAACATTATCAGATTCTGTAATAAAATGTTACTGCTGACTTCACAGATAGACCTGAAGCTGAACATCAACACATTTTTAATAGCCTATTTCTACACAATATTACTAGATTTTATTTCATTTTAAGACTCTACATGTTTTACCTGATTTCACTTGAGCCACAACGATCAAGCTAGCAGTAAAAGGTTAATGTTAAATGCTACTGCATTTATATAGCGCTTTTCTAGTCTTCCGGCCACTCAAAGCTCTTTACACTACATGTCAGTATTCACCCTTTCACACACACATACACTGATGGCAGAGGCTGCTAAGGTGCCAACTTTGCCCATCAAGATCTAATCTAAATACTCATTCACACACTGATGGCTATGCCCTCAGAAGCAATTTGGGGTTAAGTGTCTTGCTCAAGGACACATCAGTTTCATTTAAAGTAGCCTATTAGCCTACGTTAATGAACAAACTGAATTCTAGCAATAAAAAGTACAATGAAAGTGTATTCCGTTGATTGTAAATGTTGGTTAATGTACTGTAATGTGGTGAACTGATAATTTTGCCTCAACAGCAGAGTAGAGCTTAACCAGCTAACGCTAGCCTTCTGTGTGGCTAATGTTAGCCAGTTAAGCTCTCACTTTGACATAAATTGGCTTTAAATGGTGCAAATTCTGTCATTATATCATCATGTTTTAAAGGTTTTCTATAGGATATCGAGAGCATAAATAAAGCATCAAACAACGATTTTGCTATGTAAAGATATAGAGGAGTAATGTCTACCTGAGCAGAGAATGAAGTCACTCTCCCTCTATGTGTGTTGTAATCAGAGCTTCTATCAGCTTCGTTGACATAACCGAGTCGGCCATACGTGCTTTTAGTGCAAGTTTTAAATAAAAGTAGGCTACTGTCACGTATAGAACATAGATACCAGAGTAAGTTCAAAGTGGGAGAGGAGCCACATGGTTACATAATTGATTTCTTCTATGTGCTATGTTCTTTTCATGGTATCAAAAGGAACCTATATAATTTAACTATGCTGTAAGTTCATGTTATGGCCATTAGTTAGAATTATTTAAACTTGGGATAAAAGCAAGCCAGAGGGTTCAATCAGGCCTGAACCATAATGTAATGTGAAGTGAATTGAATTAATGAATGTATCAATAGATTTCTACAAAGTAAAGCTTCTGCTCGCTGTCAGCTCTTTGATAGTCACAGTCGACGTGTCTCTTTGCACCGACCTTTGACTTTTAATCAAAGAGTAAGATATGTTCTAAAACCATTTAGTTTCATGTCCATCCAAGCCCCAGAAGTGTAGAAAATGAATGTGACTTGACCTCTGGAACCCTTTATAAACGAAAAAAAAATTGCACTTTGAAACTCCATACATAAGCAGCCAATTATAGGCTATAAATGTGCTTTAAAAAAGGAAGATCATCTTGTCAAGTTTTTGAAAGCTTTTCTCCACTTGACAGAATGACCTGCCATATTTTTAAGCACACCCGGTAGTCCGTTTAAATGGATGCCTCACTTTAAAGCATTCGATCACCTGTGTGATCTGGGAGAGGCTGAAAATGATATGCACTTTTTGTTCAATTATCCATTATATCACAATCTTAGATGCAGGCGTTTCCTTAAAATGTCTGCAGAATATGCTGATACCTCTATCTATCTATCTATCTATCTATCTATCTATCTATCTATCTATCTATCTATCTAACTATCTATCTATCTATTTATCTATCTATCTTTATTTTCTATGTCTGATGAAGGACTTCAGTACCTGTTTACAGACAAAGTGTTTCACCTAGCTCGGTCTAGGGCGCTTTTTGTTTGATGTGTTAAAGGCACAGTCTCAGATGTTTTGTTTTATAGCTGTGATGTGGAAGATGGACTGTGTTAATATTTGTTTTGACACTTTGACACTTTCTTTGACATGCATGGAGGTGTATTGTATTTCCTCTTTTGCTCTCATTTTGTTATTGCTCCTATCTGTTATGTCTGTAGTAGCTGTCAAAGTTAACACGATAATAACGCGCATTGACATGTTATGATTTCAGCATATATGTTTTATGCTAAATGCAGTACCTGTGAGGGTTTCTAGACAATATTTGTCGTTGTCTTGTGTTGTTAATTGATTTCCAATAATGAACATATACAGGCATTTGCATAAAACAAGCATACTTGCACACTTTCATGTTGATAAGTATATTAAATACTTGACAAATCTCCCTATAAGGTGCATTTTGAACAGAAAAAAAATGTGTGATTAATCACGATTAACTATGGACAATCATGCGATTAATCGCTATTTAATATTTGAATCGACTGACAGCCCTAGTCTGTAGTGTCTTTTAAGCCCATGTGGGCTCGACACCTTTTGATGCATGACACTTTGAAAATGGTGGATGGCGCCTCCGGGTTGGGATTGAGCCACTGCCCCAAGCGAAGGAGTTCAAGTATCTCGGGGTCTTGTTCACGAGTGAGGGTAAATGGGAGCGTGAGATA
>CAKALG010013981.1:0-17989 GCA_916700815.1 Helicolenus hilgendorfi
GATTTAACTTCAAACTTAATAAAACAATAACAACAAAGCTGCGATAAATTCACAGAGAGAGAAAAAGAGACACTTTTTGTCTGCGTCTGTATGAAACCGTCTGCCAGGTGACGCAATCTTAAAATATGCATATATATTTTATTTTATACTTAATTTTATATATATTGTCTTCACTGTCTCTTTTATCAAACCTCTCTTGTCTTTTCTTTTTCCTGTAAAGCACATTGTAACTTCTGTTCTGAAAAGTCCCGTATAATTAAGGTTTGCTTACTTGCTCGCATGCATGTAGCAGATTATAGTTTTTACTCATAGACTGTGAGAAGTGGACGTAGCTACCGTGACGTCACCCATTGGCTTGAGGACCGCCGTTTTGAAGCCTCGTGATCGGCATTGTGGACGTCGCCATCTTGTTTTTTTGCAACCAGAAGTGACACGAGACGGTGGAGCTAAGTACAACCGAATGCTGAATAAGACATATTTACGCAAAAAAAATGTTATAATTAACTTTCATGAACTGAAACACACTGTGAAAGGGCTAAAGCTGTAAGACAAAAACGCGGACAACTCCCAGACCGGACAACGCCGTGGTAGCGACCTGTCAATCACAAGGTAGCCAGGCCTTGAAGCATCCCCTGCTTTATGGTCTATTTGACTCTAAATGGGACCATAATTTACTAAATGAACATCATGCTGTATTGAAGAAGACTTGAAACTAGTGATTGAGACCATAAACTCATGTTTACAATGTTTACTGAGGTAATAAATCAAGTGAGAAGTAGGCTCATTTTCTCATAGACTTCTATACAATCAGACTTCTTTTTGAAACCAGAGGAGTCGCCCCCTGCTGGCTATTAGAGAGAATGCAAGTTTAAGACACTTCAGCATTGGCTTCACTTCTCAGATTCGGAGGTTGCCCACTGTTTTTACTAGTTTCTCTAACGCCCTCTTTTAAACTCTTAATAGCCCTACTTTAAGATAATGCACGGTGCAATGTTGGTGTAGGTGTGTTGCTTTTAGGTAGCAATCAGGAGATAAAATGGGGTCAAGGAAGACCTTTTTGAGCCATAAATCAATGAGTTTGGAGGCTTTATCAGACACCGAAACACTGGACACAGTGATTTATAATACTGACACATGTAATTTTACAACTCTGTAAAGTAGTGATGATAAACTGTTCATATTACAAAGTAATTTTCGAGGTGAGCGCTCTTGCATGTACTTGATTGGCCAACGGAGTGCATTGCTGAAAGATATTGCGTTGAGCTAAGTTCAACTTTTTTGTCAGATGAACCTGCGTTGGTGTGCCAGGGGCCCTCTCTCTCTGTTAGGACCCCTGCTGGTTAATGGCCAACTGGTGCAGTGACTACAACATGATTACCCTCATCAGCTTCCTACTCTGCAAACGTTGTGTTTGTTGGAGCACCCAGCCATGTCTGAAACATCACAGTTGGGAAACAAAACCAGGTCCCATCAGTGGTCGACAAGTGTGTTTTTTCCTCTGCGATAAGTGCCCATGAGGACAACCTAGACTACAGCTTGTCACCTCATCCAGAAAATATGTCACTTTCACACCAGGTCTTAATTAGCAGAAAAAAAAACATGATGGCTATGAAAAAACAACCCAGAACAGCTCCACCAGAACTGCTCCATGTCCTAATGGTAATTACACAAACCGTAAAGCGTGTTCATTTTTTTAGGCCTCAATATATTCCACTTGGCGTCACAAAAAGCACAAATGTTATAATAAATATGCATTGATCTTTGCAGTATTTAAAATTAAAATGATATTTATGCTACCACAAGTAGCACTTCTTCCAAAAATGTGCTGCACTTCATCCCCGCTCGACTAAAAAAATGAATAAATATGAACAGGTTTGTGTGAAAGTTCAGAATAAAAATGGATCGCCCGGCTTTTCTGCTTATACTTATGACACCGGCAGCATTAAATCAGCATCAAAGAAAAGGTTACTGTAATTTAGCCAGCTCCAGTGCTCTGCAGAAAGTTACATCGTAGGTCCTCTGAGACTTTTGCTACAGGATGTGTCTGCTGTGTGACTAGGAGCTCTTTGACAGTTTGTCCAGTTGGAGCTCTCTGCCTCTGCCTGGTCGTTGACATTTGCCTGACAGAGAGAAATCTTGACAGTGAAAGACAAAGAGGTAGAAAGAGAGGCGGCATGCATAGGAGGCTGAGCTGTCGGATTTTCGCAACCCCTTATCCCTCAACACACTCATAACAAATACACTCTTCCCTTTCCTGGCTGCTTTACACAAGAACATTCTCTTCTTTATTCACCATCATTAATAATAATAATAATAACAAAAAAATTGTTGCTGTTATGGTGTTATGTTGCCATAGGTACAGACATCTTAACAAACACTGGATGACTGAGTGACTGCTGGTCTATCTTTCTATCTGGTCTATCAACTTGTCTGCATGCTTGACTGCTTCTCTGTCTCCCTGTCTGTCGGTCAGCTTACAGCAATCATAATACAGCCTATGTGTCATTACTGTTTGTCAGTTACCATGTCTGCCAACCTGTCTTACTCTCTATCTTTGTGCCAACCTACATTCACAAGCTTCCCAGGCGGTCTGAGCTGCATTTTGCCATCTTGCTGAAGGAGGGTCACTGGAGGTTATTTCATGACAACGTGAGGAGGGTTGTCTGCGTTGTCACTGGCCATGCACGCAGGTGACAGCACAAATAAAACTGTGGCATAAAGACGGCGGGTAATATATTCCACAAACAAGTAATTATGTGGAATGAAGTGGCATCTCATCATCACTAATATTACTATATTTATTAATTTGATTGAAGTGAGATGTTTTTCATAACTCAACTGCTTTGCTTCTTGTATGCGAGTTAAGCACATCTGTAGCTGTGATGTAAAAAGAACAACTTATTGAGACGTTGAGCGAACGTGGGCACACTTTTCTCGTGTGTTTGGTGCGCTCGAGGAGGCATGCGTTTGTGTGTGTGCTTTTGTTCAGCTGCATAGCAGTCTGTCGCTAAAAACAGATACTCTGACAAACGCAGCTGTGCTGTCAAAACAGTCTTTTAATGTCTCAATAAAGATTGTTTTGTGGTTGCGTCAGCGCTACAGGTGTGCTGCCTGCTCTTTTATGTTGAGAGCGTTTCTGTCCATCTGTCTGTACCTCATCAACACTGTTGAGGGTTGTCTAGCTTGTAGCCACCTGATTCACTGCGGAGGAGGAAGATGGACGCATAGGGGGAATTGGAGACAGTTCAAAGGTTCATCTGAGGAGAATAACGTAAACCAAATTGTCCAAAGCGTTATGCTGAGTTTGATTAATATCTTTCTAGTCATTATGGCACACTAAATCAAACTAAATGTAATATGTAATGCTTCTAATATGGTCTCCAACTGTGTCTCATAAACAAGAAGAGGAAGGCATAAGAAAGCAATTAAAGTATGGTGACTAATGACCCCAAAAACTTTCAAAATGACATGATCTATTAGAACCAGCATTTCTCAAACTCAGGCACGCTGCTGGGTATTCCCTCAGCCAGTCAGCTGACAGTCTGTACTGTGTGTATGTACACACTGGTAATAGCCTATTAGCCTTTGGACTGGACTTAGTGTAAACTGTGATTAATTTGCATGCAAGTGGTCGGTGGCGGGTGTAATGAGACTTCTATCGAGGCCCCCCGACACTAAACCTTTGTATTTCTTTTAAAACTTCCACTGTGCACTCACATGTTTTCTCAGGAGCCAAACTACTGAGGAGGTTTATGAAACAAAATATAGCATTACTTTCACAGTTACTGAAGCAACTAATATCATACTATTAGGCTGCTAATTATAACTGTAATGCTGCATTAAAGCTGAAGTAGGCGAGATTGGAGTAAATCTGGTTAAAAAAAGTTATTTTTATAAAACAGTTTGCTATATCGTGACAGGAGTACATGAAACAGGTAACCGGAAAAAAAATCATGTGCCTCTGTGTCCTCCGGTGGTCCTAACGGCATCTGCAAGATTTCACAGACCGGAGGAAAAACAAGCAGTAAGAGCTGATCTGAGATCTGCTGTCCAGCTGCCGTCTATGAGAGCCGGCTGTCAATCAATCGCGAACTCCGACCAAACGGTCAAACAAAGCAGCGCTGATCAAATATGAATCAATATTCTGTTACGTTAATGCCTAGTTCTCTCCTCAAATGTTTTCAGAATCATCTTGTAGTGTACTGTTTAGTTGTAAAACGAGAAAGTTTGTGACGCCGCCACCATTGTGAAATCTGGTGAAGGAACGCCAAGTTCCGGTCACATGACCGGAGCAAAGCCAATAGGAACGCTCTCTCGATGAAATGACCTGTGATTGGTCAAAGTCTTCCTCCACGGGAGCCTGAAAACAGAGCCATAAGGAGGAGCAGAAGTCTAGTTTTCTATCAGAACACTTGAATTACAATATGCTGAAAGGTTATTATGGAATTTTTGCCCAATGATGCCAAAAATATACTGCCTACTGCAGCTTTAATTGAACAATGTATACTCATACAACAGTTTTATATCTTACAAAAAGTTATTCCTCATTCTTCGTGCATTTTCCTACGAATGTCTAGCGACACGTGTCAATTTCTACTAGTTACATGCATGCAGTCTTGTAAAAATAAACTTCCGTCTTCACAGGAAACAAAGTTGTTTAGGTTTAGGCAACAAAACTACTTGGTAAGGTTTAGGAAAAGATCATTATCATACATGGTCTGGGTTAAAATAACTCTGGAAGTGGCGTTACTTACAGAAGTAACATTGACTTCTGGTTTCACAAGGTGTACAAACACCAGTCTCCTGGGTGAAAGTCCGGTATTTTTTTGACCCAACCATCCGCCCCGACCTCCTCCCTATACGGCATTTCTCGCTCTTCACACTTCCTGATTCACGATTATGTGGATTACATACAAATTCATTTCATGGGATATTACAGTGCATTACTTTTCGTAGGTATAGCTATGAACGGTGTATGAAAACATCCTGAATAGAAACAACTTTTTCTCAATCCTTCTTGATTCCATCTATTTCACATGTGATTTCCTACAATTTGACACGACCGACAGAACAACCTGAAGGTCCAATCAACCCAATCATACCGTAGAAAAAAATGAAATGACATCCTAGCGAACTTAATCTGCCAAAGAAGATCACAAGACAGGATTGGAAGCCCTGGAAGAGCTAAATGGAGCATGAGGTGAGATTGTTTTGCAACCCCCCCAGAAAAGAGGAATCACCTTGCTGCATTTAACCGTAAGTATAGGTGGAGAGACAAGTACCAACAGCCAGAGTTTTTCAATCAGGAGCAAGTGACTCTTAACGCCAAACAGTGACCTTCTTGTGATCCTTGGAAGCTCTGAGCAGTAAAGAAACTACTCTCTCTGCCTCTTGCATGGTGCTTTTCCCCACATGTGACTGGCATAATGGAGAGTCTGAAACCCTTGATTTTTAATTGGAAACCTGGCGTTTACAACATGTGTGTAACATTATGGTACTTAACTCAATTGTACACTGATCAATTTGTCACATCACCTAAAACACAGTATGTTTGGTCGGGTCTCCATTTGGATGATAAAATATACTACTGAACAGAAACATGAACCGTGAAGCTCAATGAACATCTTCAACAGCTTTTCATTTGCTCAACTACACCAATCCACAATATTCAGCTCCTCCTATGTGTCGGTAGCTTTACTCGAAAAACAACAAAAAGAAATCAATAGTTCCGAAAACAACCATGTTTAATCTTCCCATGACCCTTTGAGCCCGGAGCCGTTCAGAAAAAGCAGCCTGCGGGAGCCACATATGCACTGTGCATTGATGCTGAAAGGGGGGCACCCATGAACTGGTATCCACATCCACTGCAGTGCCCCGTAGCCATCGCACAGTGACAGAGACGGAACCTCAAAACGTCAGCCATTCACTAAAAAGCCTGTCGACTACAACAAATAAGAGCTGTCAAAGCCAAACACTGGAAACTGTCAATCACCTCTGGTATTTATAACGGAAATGAGCACAAGCAGATATGTGCACACACATGCAGGCCCACACAAAAACACACACTGTCCTATTCTCCCAAATATATTAAGAGAAGAGAAGAGAAGAGAGGACGAGAGAAAAGAAGTTATTTTCCAAACCGCTCTCAGACTTATGACATGCAAGAGATGACATGATGGAAAACCCTTCCTGTACAGCGAGGGGCCAACATGTCACTCTTTCTAATTTCTATGATTTGCAGAAAGCACTTGGGAATGAACAGGCCTAATAAATTCCATCAGTCTGAATATTTTATCCCTCTTAACTTTGCGTCCTTTTTCAAACGGGCCTTTTGATAACGCTCTCATTCTATCTAAACTCTGGAAACAACAGGGAGTAAATAATAGCACAGACAAGGGGAGTGTACGCCGCAACCCAAGGGGAGAGAGAGAGAGAGAGTGGGAACTTTGACAACAATCAAAAGAAAAACAAGGCGAGCAAAACAATAAACAAACCGGGCTTTTGCTTTGTTTTGCGTGGAGACAGGGGCTGAGAGGAGTCAGCAGGTTCCAGGCCTGACAGGAGGAATTCTTGAAAACACGTCGGGACACACACAAACACACACTCAAAAGGCTGCAACATCTACTGTACACTAATGGGCATGTGTATACACAAGCATGCATGTGTACAAGGTCCACACACCCGACAGCACAAACAATAATCACGCACAAACGTAAGGGGTAAACTACATACACACACATACATACACACACATACACAGCCAGGAGTATGCACACATCATTTATATGTGTTGCGTGTGCATATACACTACCACAGTTGTTCCCGTGAATGGATTACGGACTGGATGTTATAAAGCACTATTAAAGGTGCTAAATGCGAGATCGGGAGCATTTCTATTCTAGGCTGGGCCGGTGGCTTGTTGCTAACTTTGCTAACAACGCTAACAGTGAAAACAAAGGCAACACTGCTGACTGGGAACTGAAGGGCGGGTGATACACTTCCGTGACGACGACGGCGTCGGTCTGCATGGCGTTATCAGCAGTAACCGCCATATGAGAGCAATGCAGAGCAGCAGCATGTGAGCTAGCCAGTGGCGCACGCTCACATGCATGTTCATGTGCATAATGTGAGGCTATGTCAACAAAGCACAACAAAAGTTAGATTACAATACACACACACAGTGACTTCATTCTCTGCTCAGGTAGACATGACTCCACTATATCGTTAAATAGCAAATTGTTCTTTGTTGCTATATTAATGATCTGGATATGGTATAGACCGAGCACCATCGCACCTTTAATAATGTAAAAAAAATATATAGTTTTTCATTTCAATTAAATCGTCAATATTTGGTCAAGTTTCGTACTTCTTATTTTACAAATACCTGATGACTGAGTGACTAATAAGAGTGTGTTCCAATCCACGTACTTCCAGAAGTACACTTCAGTGTAGTGCACTGTGTACTCACTTGAGTAGTGCGTAAATTTCAGCGGGGTAGGGTCGTCTCAAATCGAATACTCTGCGGCGCACTGACCGGAAATGACGATTGCAACTTTTGACCGCGGCTCGCTACCCACCAAAATATCTTCTGAAAAAAAATGAAAGCAGAGTGGAAATTACGTTTCCAACGTCGTCGCCTACGCCTACGATGTGTCGTCCTGTTGGCTGAAAATGCACCGGTATGTTTACGTATTGTATTGTTTTATTCTGTTATCAACGTCTGTTTGAATAGTGGTCGTGGCTCCGCCCCTTCCGCTATGTAGCCAAGATGGCGACAATTGAGTGTGGAAAGTGTCCAGCGTTCCACACTCAACGATTTGACCGTTTTGAGTATAGCATCCGGGTACTTTGAGTGCACTGCATTTTGCCGTACTTCTCAGTGTGAACGCACTTATGCACTCAAAACGCGGATTGGAACACACTGCTGGTCTATCTTTCTATCAACTCTGTCTCTCTGTCTGTCGGTCAGCTTGAACGTTTCGACCATTTATCCATTATTAGCTAACTATTTCAACTTCTCTGCTCACTTGCTAACTAGTTTTCATGCACTCTAAATTGCAACATGTGATGTTAATATGTCACAACTACTCAGATGATGGGCAGCACAGCTTATTGTAAATGTACTAGTTAATTAGCTGAGCTTTCCAGACACGCACAGATATTGATTGCTGCCTGTCTGTGATGTCCCTCCTGTCACACGCACCATGTTGTGTCACCATCACTGCCTCTATGTCTCTTCTTGCTTCTCCCTGTCCCTCTCTCCATCTCTCGTTGGCCATGATGCATCACCATCTCTTGATTTATTCCTGTTCTTTATCTCTGTAACTTCGCCTCAGCTCCCGCATGTCTCCCCTTGCATTAAGTGACGCCTTGTTATAAACAGCCCATCAGTGAGCTGTCCATCCGTAGCCCGGCTGTGGACTGACATTTATTAAGAGTCAGCTTTGCCTGCAGTCTCCCTGCCTCTCTCAGCATCCCCACATGAATACAGAGAACCAATTAGAGGAGGAACGGGGCATATGTCTACATGCTCCGAGAGGATAGGCCACAAACACAAACAAACACCTAAACAGATACGGCAAACAGATGGAGGGATGGATGGAGGAAGAGAGGGAGACAGGAGGGAATAAGAGGAGAGGAAAGGAGAGAAGAGGAGAGGAGAAGATTTGAAGAATATATCTCCCTAATAGTTGAGCTACTGAAAAGAAGCTCCTTTGAGAAGCACTTTTAAATTAACGGTTAACTTTCAATGAAATGGGAACACTACCTACTGCGCTAAATGGGTGCTTTAACAAAAGGTAGAAGTCAATAAGCATATTATGAATAAAAGTCACATAACGAATTTGCTTAACAAACACACAGCACCTTTATTCAAGGCATTAAACACGCTGGGACGCCCTACACTGTCAAATTGTGCTGCAAACCCTCATTCAACAATGATGAGGCTTGACATTTATGGGCAGCAGGAGGTAGCTATACTGGGGCTAAACAAATAACATCCTCTGTGGTGGGCTAAATGGGACGATGGCTACTTTGCCTATTGGTTTTGTCTCACACGGATGAAGTCACCTGTGTCCTGTCTGTGCTATTTGAGTATGTGTGTGCTCGTTTGTTACTTGTTTGTGTGTGTGTGTGTATTGTCCATCCACTTCCGCAATTAGAATCCACCTCATCCTGTGTTGTGGTTGGGGACAATGGGAGCATAACTAGGCTTCCACAAGAGCCTGCTGCTCCCACATCCGCCTCCTGAATCTTCACATGCTATGCAGCAAGACGCAGTACAACATGAACACGAGTGACACATACTGATGATGATGATGATCTACATGTGAGGGATCCATTCGTATATTAATCACTGGGAGGAGACAGGAAGACAGGGAGAATTATGTTTTGCCCTTTCATACATAAGCCTCCATTCTGGAAAAGTTCCATGTTGACTTTAGACAGAACGGTTTTTAATAGAGCTACAGTGTTGGCATGGTATGTGGCATCTGGCACGCAAGACTACAGAAGGCAACACAGGAAGTTTACTGCATGCACAAAGTGAGAAAACATGACACTCAAGCTGTCATGTTATCTCAACCTCGACAAGAAAAGAAACTCTCTATTATTGGCACCCAACCAATTTACAGACATTTCTACAGAAGTAGCTTTATGGACCTTGCAAAAGTCTTCCAGAGTGACATTATATGCTTTGGAAAACGGCTCCATGATCAACGCGCAGCCTTTACGTCCTGGTCTCATGACTTGTTTGCATGCTACGCAATGTATATGAATGTTGTAATCTTGTGCTTGTCTTTACTGGCCATTTAACAGCTTTTATTCACACTAGAGATACGTAGACAATGCTAAATTAAATCATTTTATAGAGTGCTAAATTGCTACAGAAATGTGTTTTTTACAGAGAAAGGACTCTGGACACTGGACAACTGTGCCTGATTGGCAGCTTCCTCATGCTCATGTTACGTTCTGTTGCAGCTGTTATGGCGGGACATTTTACACAGTTATCATTGGTACAAGTTTATTGACTTTGGTGGTCTAATCAACCAGACTAATTGAAAACACCTGTGAGGGTGTGAAGGCCCCTTAACACTGACAAGAGTAACACTTCATTCAGCACTTCATCAGGCTCATTAAAAGGTTCAGTTGGTGAAAAAATATGTGAAAACAACAGTTCATGTTCTAAATAGTGATGGCACGCACATGAGTAGAACAGGTTTCACTCATACGATCAATAGGGATTAATAAACGTCATCAAAAACAATTACAAAATACCCTATAGCAACACGCACTCAAGAGAAAATTAAGAAATAGGAGAGATTTTAAAGAAGTAAATAATAATAAAATAAATATATTATTTAAAAAACAATTATTATTAATAGAAAATGATACATAATACATTTGTAATAATCTTTATAATAGATATTATAAAGAATAATAGTAAATACTTAAAACAAATAATGTGAAATAGTCCTCTTACACAGCAGACATTTCGACTTCAAAGGTGTAACTAATGACATTAATAATGGCTCCAGTCCATTAAAGCAAAACATAAGGGCCCTGAATGTGAGGAACCTAAATCTAATGCAGCCATAATTAATGTAATTAGTTACACCTGTATATTTCAGGCTATGTCAAATTGTCTGCTGTGAAAATGGTCTAAATGCATTTTCAGATTATAAAGCATGATGAAACGGGACGGAGGGGGACACACAGACAAAGAGGAAGAGACAGACAGACGGATGGAGAGACAGACAGGCAGCGACGGCGGTGCTGAGTCTGAGAGAACAGAGTGGCCTCTGCTGGAGGTCATTTGTCAGGTCATTAGGTTCACCAGTTAATGAAATAATAGAATAATAAAGAATCTCTCTGTACTGTCCAACACAGAGAGAGGTTGTTTCCGTGTTCTCTTTCACCCACCACTTCCCACCCTACACACATGAATACCCCCCCCCCACACACACACACACACACTCTTTTTCTCTCTCCGTCTTTCTCTTTTACACACACACACACACAGCTGACAGTCTCTAGGTGGGCAAGGGTGGGATTTTCACACGCCTCGCTCCCCAGAGCCCATTCAGTACAGTACGCAGCATGGCAGCAGGACACACACACAAAGCCTGGGATTGTCTGCACCCAGTGGGCCACTCACTGAACTAGAATGACAGAAACACACTGAAGCACGGATGCAGATACAAACACAGGCTCACTACTGCGTGAACAGACACACACTGCATTCAGAACCTTATTTCTGAGAAGTAGAGGCCTATAGAGCTGACTTTTTTTGGGGCCTACGATAAGAAAAACACATGGATGGACTGAGGCATTATCTCATTAACTAGCTTCTTAACTAACTAAAGCCCCTTTCCCACTGGACAAAAAAACCCACTAACACCCACAAACATCTGGCTTTTCGCTTCAGTGGGAAAGGGTACAATCGGCATTCCTTCCCGGGACAAATGACTCTGCAGTAGTAGTAGCATTTATCGGCTCCAGCTCCGATCTGCAGTGATGGAAACATGACACCCAGATAAACACCCTACAGTCATTTTCGCCCCTTTTCCTGTGCAGAGTGACGCGCGGTGAAGTGAATATATAATAAACTAGAAATGCACTCGGAGAGCGCAGACCTCCGCCAAGGCAGGTTTCATGAACGCGTCATCAGTTACACTGCGCATGTCTTAATGCTAGTGGTGTTAATGCACAGGCTGAGCATAGTTATTAAAAAAATTCCCGAAGCCGGATCATGATCCAGATCGCCACCAAAATCTAATGGATTGTTCATTGTGCCATACCCCACCCCTCCAAAAAATTTAAATCAAATCCATTGCAGACTTTTGGAGTAATCCTCCAAACGGACAAACCAACAAACCAACAAACCAATGCCGGTGAAAACATAACCTCCTTCCTAGGCCCTCGGCCTCGGTGGAGGTAATAAACTCTACACAGATTTGGACAATTATTATAATTTATAAACATACAATTAACATGCTTCCTCAAAGACTCCAGTCAGACAACAGTAATTTCACCTCGCTTGTCCTCGTAAAACACAGTTCATTTAAACTTGACATAACCAAAATAAAACTCCTTAAACCGTCTTTGTTAGTCTTTCTAGTGTTCCGGCGCGTCCGTGACATGGAACGTGACACAGCAGGAAAAAAAAACAGAAAGGCCAGTGCAATGGAACCGCATGGGAAAGGAGTCTATCACCTATTTTTAGTGGGTTTTCCCGTGTTTAAAAAACCTGCATATGTGTACTAATTTTGGTGGGAAAAGGGTAAAACTAACTGAGGTATCAGAACAACTAAATTATTAAGAGACTGAACAACCGTAAACTCCCAACCTCACTTTTCCATAAGCTGAGGCACAAAAGCATGCTCTGGGTTGGACTCATTTAACTCAATAGATTTTGTTCCGAGCACAACACATTTGGCTGCAATCAGAAGCATTACTGAATAAATATTACTTTCATCAACCCGCAATCGAGCTTTTGCTCAGTTAAATGCACTTTGATGCAAGTTCAGCTGCTCCACTTTGACGGCCCTCCTGCTGTGTCATAAAGGGATTTTTGAGGCATTTTTTCCGCAGCTAATTCATAAATAATAGCCAAGGCCACCACTCGGGGACTAAACATTTGAATGCCACTTACTGTTGTCATAATAAAATATTCTGTGCTGCTTATTTTATCTAGCATGGTAGTAATACAAACTCTCTTTCTCTCTCTTAAACACACATTGTTTCAGGACTGATAGCACTGTGCTGGAAAGAATGTAGACAATGTATAAATAGTCCATAGAGGCATGTGAGTTACAGTTAGTCAGTTATTCAAATTCAGTTTTTAAGTGCTGTGTTTCCTTTTTAATATGTGCACGCGCTGCACTTTAAGTGTTTGATTTGTGCAGCGCGTTGTAGGAAAAGGGTTCTTTTTTTTTAACCATCCAAGGTCTCCCTCTTTCTCATTCTCTCCCTGTCTTCCTCTTTTCTCTTTCAAGTCCTCTGTCAGCCAACAGCAGCAGTTCAGTCTTAAAACACATAGCCTTTGTCAAGTATGTTCTTTTCCTGCCCTCACTATGTATGTAGGTGCACAGCTATGCAGCAAACTACACACACCTCCAATAAATGTTGAAGGCAGCAGTTGGCCTTTGAAGTTTTTTACTGGAAGCAAAGTCAAAATGTGAAAACAGTAATGGTAACACGTTCGATGATTGTGGTTACGGATCAGAAAGAACAAGAGTTACATAACGTACTGTATATATCGCCAAAGGGATATAATAACTAAACTGGATTCACAGAAGTAAAGAGCAGCTGTCAAATTAGTTCCATTGTCACTCATGCAATAAAGAAACACACCGGTGAGAGATCAACATTAACTTCCCATAGGAAGTACAACACAATAATTCATCTATTAAACGTACACAAAGAGTCCACGTGAGTAAAAGTAAGCTGCCTTGGATTCTTTACTCCAACTAGCCCAATGGTAATACTCATCATTCTGGACAGATGCTGCAAGATTCAACTAATCAATAGGGGTGGGGGAAAAATATCGATACAGCATAGTATAGTGATATTTTGCAATACTTGGTAATACTGTATTGATACACGGACGTCAAGTATCGATCTTTTATCATATAAATTAACCTCTTAACAATCTGAGGGCCTGCAAGTGGGCCCGGACACTACTCTGTCTTTCAGAGGTTGTAACATTCTCAGTCTTAACGCTAGAGTGAAGATGCAGGTATCATATGAAACTAGAAAACCTGAGGAAACAATAACATGCCAACCATGTCATGTAAGCCCGTCGAAAAGAACAATAAATACAGCTCCAATGTAACGCTAAATTTTGGCAAGGAAAAACTGGCATGCCCATTTTCTAAGGGGTCCCTTGACCTCAAGATATGAGAATGACATGAACAGAGTGAAAACTGCATCTTATTAGATAGAACCGATGTTGACAAACTGCATATTTTGCAGTTGAGAAAAGGTAATAAATTACAATATATCTTAACGGAATACTCAGCGTATCGGAAAATGTTTGAAATCGTGATAAGATTGTATCGTGACTTAAATATCGCGGGACTCCTGTGATTCCCACCCCTACGAATGCAATAAGATGCTTAATGAAAGCGTAAATACTCCCCGAACATGTTTGCTTTTAAAGAGTTCAAATGGTTGGTCCTGTGAGTAATTTTATCATGGCATATTATCACAGGGTCTTCCAGATTTTTGAGTAATGACTTCATTGGAAAGCAAAACCTACCGCTGAATTTACTTTTAGCATTTCCTTAAATGAGTCAGAGCTGTAGCTTGTGGCTGTGTGGATTTGACACCAAGATAAATACAAGTTAAACGAGGCATTTGTTGGCTAGCGATGAGACCAGGGTTTCCACTGGATATAAAAGCATACTAAACAAACCGCCAAAGTGGAGACATTATCCTCATTGCTTCCACACGTTTGAATATGTTATTCAGGATCAAGCATCAAGCTACAATTTGGGATAAATCTGGTTCACATCTTGCAGGGGTGCGTGCATTCATGGTGCTTCAGAGTCGCGTATGGTAACATCTGTGCTCGTCAGTGGCCTCTGTGAGTTAACTGACGATGACTGGGACTACCGCACCACTGCCACATCCTTCACGTTACCCTCTCGCTGCTTAGCAGCCCTGACTTTAATGAAAAACACTTCTATGCGAGCACGGAGCACAAAAACATGCATGCACACATGCCCACACACAACCATATTTTATGGGGTTTAAGGCAACGGAGTGCTTTTTGTGGTGCCAGTGACACTTCTGAACTTCTTTGACAAATGTTCTATGACCAATTCTTCTCCTCCCTCTCTGTGCCGCGCTCCCTCCAACTTCTCTCTGGTGAGGTAGAGCCACATTATTATTCAACCACATGGGAATCTCTCCCTCTCTTCCCGAGGGAAATATGACAGCTCCTCAACCCCGCTATCCTCCTGTGGTCAGTGTCGAATAGAAACAGAGTCTGGTTCTGATCAGCCCTCTGTTCGGCACGTCTGCAATGCGTCATCTGCCATATGCTGCGGTTTGCTGGTTTCTCCGCGGCCTTACAGTCTAGAAGCCTAAACCAATATAAGAGGAATAAGTGCTTCTCTCATTGATTTGATGCATTGCCATTGCCTCATGTCAGAAACTACTTTTCATGCCTGATGATTATGACAGAAATCAATCATTCAAGCTCTCTGTCAGGAGTGTTTTACTTTACAAAAACATCATTATATCAGTTTAGATTTGGTCATTTTCTCTACTAATAACCGTTAGCGTCGCCCCCAAAGCTGAGCCAACGGCAAGAAGAGACTGACACACACCGTGCCATGTACAAAACAGTTCGTACATTTTTAATACGTGAATCTGGAGCACTTTCTTCATCTGTTAGAGGACTCAGAGATACTTATTGATGTTTGACATCAATGCCGTCCCAAACCACCGTACATATATAATACATCTTCATTCTGCACATTTTAATTATGTTCCTGACACATACAATATGCTAAAGCAGAATACACCTTTTGAAGCCCAAGCGCATGATGCATGACTGATAACTACTCATAATAAAAGGGAAGTCACGCAGGGGTCGTTTTTGGATTTCTGATTAAACCTCTCCATGTGGGGCGGAGGAAGGAAGCCGCGTGAGCCATTAAGCTTTGCCTACATCAAACCAGTCCCCCAACCACCTGAACTTGACAGTCTTAATCTGACAAACTGGCGCGGTTCATGACTATTTCATTGATGTATGAACTTGAAAACTTGTAACAAAAGCCTCCAGAGGGTCTTTAAATCCAAGCACACCCTTAAAGACTCATCTGAGACAAGGCTCAGACATCTTTTCATCATCTTAAGAGGAATCCTAAGGTTTCAGCCCCTGTGGTGAATTTGTGTAATGTGAGCAGCAGAGTGCAAGATTTATTTATTTTTTTTTTTTTCATACACCTCTCTCCCACATCCCTCCAAACCTCCCACTCGTATTTCACACATTTTCACTTCACTCTGTGCACTTCCAAAAAACTTGCATCTGCTAAGCTCCTACCAGTGTTTCACTCGTTCATTCATGCTGTTTTATTAGCGCGGTGCTTACGACTATGGGAGTCACAGAAAGCTGTGCATTGAAGAGAAGTTGCTCTAGATAAAGAAAGTCAGCTCAACGCCAGCTTAACATGAGAGTAATCTCATCTTTCAGCATCAAGTAGAAGATAAGGAACAGGCTGTCCGCACCTGACCTCCTTTTTACAACATTTACTCACCAAAGTGACTCAAAAAATGACAGACTAGACTATATGAATATAGTACACAACATTAAATATACTGGAAAAACAGACAAAGACGGAGCGAGGAGGAGGATGGGTAAAGAAAGAAGACATGGGAGAACAAATTGAGGGAATGCGACAAAGAGAAAAAGCCTAAAGATGAGCAATTTTTGAGAGTGAAGCAAGCGGGAGAAGTTAATCCATTTTCATAGTCATGTATGTGGTCTGTGGGAGTGGCAGGGGCTGGGCTGGCCTAGATACATGCAAAATGAATAAAGCCATAATATCCTTTGATACAAGTCTTTGAAAACGTGTTCAGCTCCGAGCAGCATCTGTTCCTACTTTTAATCTGGTTTGGGTGTTTTCTCTAATTCCAGCCGCGCATTATCGTCATCAGCAGGCGTTATGGATAGGGGGATGTGACATGATCAATGGGAGGCACTAATGTGGTGGAAAATAATGTCAATAATTCCCTTTAATTCAATTTCTCAGTGTGCATATTTAACTCCGTCAGAGACTTTGAGATACGTAAAGTAGCATGTGAGAAGAAAACAACAATATGAACACAATAATGGTGATAAATAATGAGCAGCTGACTTGGGTGTAGGCCTATATCTAAGAGAGCAGAGGTTTGGGACTTGGCTCTCTCTCTCTTTCTCCAACAATCTGTCCTATGTGGCCTATTTAGCTCAACATCCAGCATCTGAAAACGACCAGACCTCAAAGTGTGTGAAGCTTCTCCCCGTGCTCGTCATTACGCTGTTTGTTTATCTTCTCGCTCCCTCAGAGGAACACCCAGCCTTGTTAAGGAAGGAGAAGAAAGCTTTAAAAGTGGAAATAAGGCATACATTTCAGTCCGGTCCCAGGACGACGCGCGCTACCCGAGCTATTTCCATAATGGTAGCTTAACGGGAGCTAGCCGGCTGAGCGAGGGGCACGTCGCCCTCATTAAGGCACTCGCTCAGGAACAGATTAGCGCTTCATTAACATACAGAGAGAAGCGGGGGAAATTACCACTCTCCATTTCACAGTCTAAAAGGCAGGCGAAGACCAGAGTTAGAGATAAGTGGTGGGGAAAAGATGGACTCAATTTGGGGAAAGATAAAAATCGATGTACGGTTTAAAATGTGCTATTAAGGCATCCTGAATGTCTCTAACCGAGAATAGGTGAGACAGGGTTGCCGCTCTGACTCTCTGTACCCATATTTCTTTAAGTCTTTGTCAATTTCTCTTTCATTCTACCTGCTTTCACCACCTCTGTCACTCTCCTACATCCCCACTGCTCCTTGCTTCTCAGAAAGAGACCTGGGCTTCATTATATCTAACTATAAAGCAAGGAACCTCTGTATTTATGGATGTGTGTGTGTGTGTGTGTGTGTGTGTGTCCTTCGCATATCTCGAGAACCGTCCCTGTAATTTACTCCATACTTGGCGAGTGTATTGCTGGGGAGCCAAGGACATGCAGTGGCGAAATTGGCGTGCGACATGTTCAAAATTAATAAACTTTGAATAAACAAGTGATAGCTCTCTGTGCAGCAGTGAGGGCGGGGTTTCAGGGATCTGCAGACTGAGTCGAGCATGTTGTCTACAGCGTACATCTACATTTCTCTCGTTGACGAGCTCCGCCGGCGATTCAACATGCTCAATCGGCCGAAAAAACTCAGACACGGGCAGACTACAGCCGACGGTGCGGAACACACTGCAAAAACTAGGCCGAC
>CAKALG010013982.1:0-13412 GCA_916700815.1 Helicolenus hilgendorfi
CATTACTGCCAAGCAGCTGAAATATAGAGTGATATTGTGCTTTTAGCTGACGTGTGTCGCATAACTGTTTTGAGCGATGCTCGTTCATGTCTATTTAGAGCAAGCAAGCGCGAGCTCGACGCTGACTTTCGTTGATTTCACGGCCACAGGTGTCGCTGTTAAGAAGCATTTCTGAAAGTTACAAATAGTCCCTTTAACAAGCAATTTCTGATTCTTACAGAGTGTCCCTTTAAGGGATACAAATAATGTGACATAATGCAGACCCCAACACTAATAGTTTCTAAAGACATTATTTCTTTGTGATGAAGACATCGACATACACACAAACACACATCGAACCATGCTGTGTAAAAGTAAAACGGAACACCGTTACCTTGTTGTTGAGTAACTGGCACACTTGTGGCACATAGTCAATTAGGCACCCTCCACTGGGGAATGCTGGGATATGAAGTGCTGAGGAGCCTCCCAGAGCACTGTTTGGATAAAAAAGAAACAGTCAGCCTGTAAATACACATATTTAGATTACACAGAACATACAGTTACTACCATGTTCTACCACATTTAGGACAGTTTACGACTTTGTGTGATCACCTGCCTTTATGGAAATGTATGTGAACTACTGAGCAAAAACGAAACCCATTAGCAGGCTGCCATCTACAGAAGTTGTGGAATTACAAAATAAAGGAGTGACTCAGGCCCGCGGCATCCTCCTCATTCTCCCTCACTCGTTCAGTTATTCTTTTGACATCCTCCTGATTCAATCCTGCAGCACGGCTCCATTAGTGATTAGTGCATGCTTGTTTAATCAGGGAATCTGCTGCTGCAGCTCCCTAATGACTAACCAACCGAAGTAGTCACTCCCTCAGTTTTTTTTTCTGATCTGGGGCAAAAACAGAGGGAATACCCTGAGGACAGGTTAAAGGTCTTAAGGAACCGCTTATTGGCTTTTAATGCTCATTTAAAGACACATAGAGGACGCCTTCTTCCGCCGCTTTCTATTTTTATTCCATTCTTCATTATAGCAGGACGGTCGGAGGGCATTTAGAAAAGGCTGTTGTGTTATTTTAAAAGCAGTGCCGAGGTGGATGACTGCCGTTTGCCAGGTTAAGCATGCATGATGCATGTAAATAGCCTACATCATGCAACATTATGTCAAATGTCAAAGATCACGTATGTTGAGATGCAGCCCCTGGGGCTCGTTCTTTAGCCGATCAGAAAGGCTATGAAAATGGTAATAATCTATCTGAAGGGAAAACACAATAACAGTGAGTCACAGACCAAGGCCTTGATCCCACCAATCCCATCACATCATCCCAGAGTGTTTTTTTAAGTCTTTTGAACCAAGTCCAAGTCAAAAAGCAAGTTTTTCCAGTCTGTCAATACTTAGTATGAAAACACTAAAAGCCCGACAGGCAAAGAAGTTGGTTATTTCTTATAATTAGTACAGTTGTCAAATGATCATTTATATGTTTATATATTAATAATAATCTTAAATATTTAACAGAAATGAAAAGGGGCTCTTTAAATAACCATAAAAGCAGGAACCGGCATATATTTAAATAATGTGTGTGTCAGAATAATTTTCGCAGCTGCGGTGTGGAAAATAGGCGATATGCTGGAAACTATTAAGCTACTCATTCATTTTATGTGTATACACCAATACATTTTGTGAGTTAAGGATCATTTCTTTAATATGAATTTAGAGTTTCCTCCATTTTATTTTCCTCTGGTGCCAGCAGCTTCAGCAGAAAGTGTGCATTAGGCTATGGAGACGTTGCGTGCATTCTTGTTATGTTATAAATTAGGGCTGTCAATCGATTAAAATATGTAATCGCAAATTAATCACACGTTTTCTATCAAAATGTATCTTAAAGGGAGATTTGTTGAGTATTTAATACTCTTATCAACAGTGGGCAAATATGTTTTCTTTATGAAAATGCATGTGTATATTTAATACTGGAAATCAGTTAACAACACAAAACATGACAAATATTGTCCAGAAACCCTCACAGGTACTGCATTTAGCATAAAAAATATGCTCAAATCATAACATGGCAAACTGCAGCCCAACAGGCAACAACAGCTGTCAGTGTGTCAGTGTGCTGACTTGACTATGACTTGCCTCAAACTGCAAGTGATTATCATAAAGTGGGCATGTCTGTAAAGGGGAGACTTGTGGTTATGCATAAAACCCATTTTCATTCACATATCTTTCGGTCAGAGATCAAGGGAACCCTTTGAAATTGCCCAAGCCAGTTTTTCCTCGCCAAAATTTAGCGCAACATTGGAGCGTTATGTAGCTTCCTTCGCGACAAGCTAGTATGACATGGTTGATACCAATGGATTCCGTCGGTTTTTCTAGTTTCATATGATGCCAGGATATTCACTCTAGCTTCAAAACTGAGTCCACTACAGCCCGTTGCGTTAACGTGTTAAGGAAATTAGTGGTGTTAAAACAAATCTGCGTTGATCATCGCCTTTACCTTGACAGCCCTAATGATTCATGATTTTGGCAGAGCTCCAAAAGACACAACATTCAATAGAGCATTGTTCAATAGTTACACATTTCCACAATCTCACAAGCTGAAAGGCAGCAACTAACACTGAAATTCGGAGGATTGCAAAATGTTGAAATTTCTCTTGCTTGTGGGAGTAGTGAGCTCCACCTGTCATCATAACCAAAAACCACACATGTTTATGGGGAAATGATGTCTTAACAGAGGTGAGGAAACGGTCAACAGTGACTGGACTCATGGTTTTGACTTGCCAAAGAGGTGTATTCAGAATAACTAATGGAAGTGCTCTCCCACGTTCTGTAGAGAACAGCTGGTTTCTCATCAGCTGCTCATCTGTCACAAACAGGAGTTTTTACTGATAGTCTGGATTTACTTAAACTAGCTAAAGATAAGAATCACACCCGACCACAAACATGTTAACAGCATCGAGTCACTAATAGATCGCTGGTGTAAGTTTTGTCTTTTTGCAAAATGATAACTCAACTGAATATTAATAAGGTCTTATTCAAAGAGGAGCCATGCAAACCGTCATGAATCCATTTTCATTGTCAAAATCCTTTTCTCCGGCGCTCCAAAGCCACCATTTACAGTAGGCTTTGTGCACATAATTAGCATTAGCTTGTGCATTTCGCCGCGCACCAACAAATGGTCGATTGAAAATGGCTTGCAGCGTCGAGGAGAGAAGCCTTTGAAAATGAAAATCTAAATGATGCCCATCTATCCTCCCACAGATCTAAGAATAGCTCCATATCATTCAGATGGAAATGTGGACATGAGGCACAAAATAGATGGCGGTGTGTTCGTCACTCACATGTGTCAATGGCAGGCATGTGAACAAATGTGATGCATTTTGGATTTCTATGGTTTTTGCCTCTTGAACACTCAATTAAAGGGAGGCTGACGAGACGCCAGCCTCTTGCGCTCGTATAGAACAAAAGGTCTTCCAACATCCACTTGACTATTTGAGAAGAGTGGTTCCTTACTGGTTAGTCCAAATCCATTTCCTTTAGACATCAGGCCACGGTCCGATCCACATATAGACAAACTTAACATCCATTCAGTTTATTTCTATCCATTAACTTTACCTATCAGTGGATTCAAACCCAAGACCTTCTTGCTGTGAGGAGGCCATGCTTTTATTTCACTAAATGAAAACTAAAATACTTAAGTAAGCTACAACTGGGCTTGAAGAAACATTGCGGCAAGAGAGTGCAATCATTTGGGCTTAAAATCAACATTTAAAAAACAATTTCATGCTATTTCAGGCTACTAAAACCGTTATTACAGCAGAACATGTTAACAAATCTATAAAAAGAACAGGGCCATCAAACAGCTGCAGAGTAAGAAGAAAAAGTTGTTTTCAAGCTAGGTTTCAACCCAGGCCCGTACTTTGCTGCATTAAACTTGTTTGTGCGTGTTCAGTTTAAGTAAAACAAAGTTGGATAAATTCTCTTTCATAATTGTCTAGCCTGTTGTGAAGCAGCTAGCTTCTCCTTAAGAAGCTCAAATTGCTACAAGCAGCAAAGACTGTGGAAAACCCGATACAGTCAACAGACGGGCAAGGGTCATGTGATCGTCAGAGCTGGTATCGATTAATCTCTATAAACAGATAATATCTGCATATGAATGCAGAATCTGTAGGCAACCGGACAAGATTTCGGTATCGGAAGCGTTCTGGTTTCTGTTTGTAGTCCAAGTATTGACTAATCCTGTTTGAGTGGCCTTTGGTTGCATGCAGGTAAACAAGTCCATGTTGAGAGCAAAAGGGGCAGAACACATTGGCCAAAATGCAATTTTGGAACCCACTGGCTATCGTCTGACATCAACCTAGCTTTTGAATTTTAAAAATGTACCTGCATTCATATGCAGATACTGATATCTGATATCTATACTGATATATTAGCCGTTGCCCCCAGAAGCGAAATTGTTGTCAGACCGATAGCCAATGGTTCCAATATTGGGTATCAATAAGCTCCGTTATGATAAAGTTGCTGATGTAGCACCTTTGCTCACAATGTTTCAGAAAATGGTACTTCACAAGAAAATCCCTAATCCTGAAGTTTTCTATAATTCAGTGAACTTTATTTTCCAAAGCTGACCCACTCTGGATGGATGTGACCCAGCAGTTGGGAATCACTGTTCTAAAACATGATTGAAAGTAAAGTTTTCAGCCTCCACCTTGAACAGACCCAACAACCCTCAACTGAAAAAATGCTGACTGAAGAGTATATTTCTTGAACATGAGCCATGTTTTACAGCGGGAGGCTGTATAAATTGCACTTAGGTGCCAAAACTGAGAATCAAAGATTTGAGAAGCTATGACTTATCTCAAGGTCAAGCTGAGAGGGAGAATTAAAGTAGGCAGCAAGTTAACATATGCAAACCTGCACCCCGTATTTGAGCAGTTATGACAATCCACAAAGATGACACATGGATTGTGACAACCAATGAACACACATGTGTGTAAATAGTAAAGGGATACCCCAGTGATATGATGATCAGTATATTGGTATTGTACTTCAATGGCCATTGACTGACTAGGTCTAGACCCTCACAGGTACAGCATTTAGCGTAAAAAATATGCTCAAATCACAACATGGCAAACTGCAGCCCTACAGGCAACAACAGCTGTCAGTGTGTCAGTGTGCTGACTTGACTATGACTTGCCCCAAACTGCATGTGATTATCATAAAGTGGGCATGTCTATAAAGGGGAGACTCATGGGTACCCATAGAACCCCTTTTCATTCACATATCTGGAGGTCAGAGGTCAAGGGAGCCCTTTGAAAACGACCATGGTTGCATATGATCCAGGATCTTCACTCGTTGCGTTAATGCGTTATCGCGTTAACTTAGAGAGCCCTAATATAAATACAAATACATATTCGTATCTTAGTTTCAAAATGTAAAGAAAATAATAGGTGCCATGTTCCTGAAATGGTATGGTATCAGTGTCATCAGACTCCCAGTACGAGCTATAAATTGCTTTAAACTGGGCTTCCTGTGGGTGGGCTCGGAATCTAGACATAATGGTGTTTTATTTTCCAAGTGGCATCCTGAAGAGTCCCCGCTTCTGTCTCCACTGGTGACACCGCACTCGACACTACCCACACATGCTGGAGTCATCATGCAGACATGCCGCCTAACACAACCCCTCTGAGCAATGCAACCTACTGTATGACATATTTACAGTAGACAGTGGTACATGCACGCATGTAAACAAACACACACACACACTCATGCTGTACAGTGACTTCATCAACCAAAGAGATTATCCTCCGTGACTCAGGTGGATGGTGACGAAGCTCGGTTTGTTTATTTGTGTGAGGTTTTGTTTGTGTGTGTGTGTGTGTGTGTGAGATAGAGAGAGGGGTTGTGTATGACAGTGCAGTGACAGCGTGAGAGCAGATAAAGGCTCAATTGGAAAGAGGGCAGACATGATTCATTACCAAAGTGAAAGATAAGGCCAAGACGAACTATTTGGAGATTCAAATGTAGTTTCAAAGCAGCAACATTTCCATTTTGATTGCCTTCTTCATTTCCTAAAGCCTGGAGGGTCCTCAGAGGCCCACAGATGACTCTGCTTGTTGACTGCTTGGACTAAATAACGGCCTATTCTTCCTCTGTGACTGGACAAGGCGGCCCTGGCCTGTGGCAGTAGGAATCGCTAACCTTTCTTTTATGAGATGACCATCCTGGCATAACGGCACTGAATTTTTCTCTATGCATCATCTATTTGAATAAAACCAGATTAATAAGAGCCCCCAGGCTGCAGCCATTACACACCCTCACTACTATATGATAAGGCTGGGCAACAGGGCAAAAACTGCCCCCTTTAACCGTGTGGTAGCTGATGGGTTTGGCAGCAGGGTTGGTGCTAATGATCATGTGGGTTCCACATGACCCTCTGCGGTTGTATCTATACTACTACTATTGTATGTCACTGAATTGCTAACCCCTTTAAACAAAATATACTAATAAAGTATTTGAAAAGCAATAATTGAGTGCTGCAAGTGCAACCCGTTCTCACTCCCAACTCGTCAAATAATAATTAGTGCACCTACAGAGGAAGGATTAATGATGAAGGGCTGGAGCTGCACTCCGTTGTGGGATAACAAATGGCACACACAACATTGTATACCAAATAGGAGAACCATGATGCTTTTGACTTAAAGGCCCAGTAAACCTATTTTTTTTTGGTCAATACGCTTCTTGATCTATGAGCGATGGGGTCCTACATACTTAATAAAGAATACCCAGAGAGTGCTTTTTCTTTCTAAAAACTGATTTACATTGTTACTGTACTGACTTAGTCATAAATATTCTTTGTTATGCGAAAAAAAGGTACAATTTCAAACCATATTTTTGAGGGTTTTCAGGGGGCTCATGGTGGATAGGATTTTTCTCTCCATCTGCCTATGTCTCTGACAATGTCTAATGAAACTAATACAATTGAAAGCAGAAAATGTCTGTCATAAAGTCTACATTATTTCCGTCCTGCACAGCAACGGATAGGTTTACTGTAATCTTGCTAAATTTTAATATCAAATTACTTATTTAAAAAACATTTCCTTTCGTTTTATTATGTATATCTGCATTTAAACATCTATCGTAATTAAAACACATTTATTATTAACAGTCACTAAAATGCCAAATCCATTTGTAAACTTCCAATCATGCTATTTTCACGTTTTGGTCTCCTTACAGCAGCTTTTTAAATGAACCGGTCAGATCTAACATTTTGACTTCAGTGTAGATATAATGCATGAACACATGCTGTATATACGAACCACTGGGGGTTTAAGATGGCCTACATATTGAGGAAAACGTACATCCTAATAACAAAGCGGCATTGCAAAACCGCCTTGACACGCACTTACAGAAAAACACAATGCACAAGTGTTCAAGGAGACAAGGAGGAGGGGAAAAAGTGGCAGAGTGCTTTGAGCTGCCGAGACTGAGAGAAGTGTCGGCACTGCTATCTCAGACTGTTGAGTGGGTTTGCCGGGTTAGTGGTGAATTTATTTGATCAGACTGACAATTTCTGACTGTGACAAGACGTTCACAAATCCTTGAAAAATATCTGATCGAAATGCAAAGATTTTTTTCAAAGGCTATAAAACACCTCTACAGACCCTGGAGAAGGGACACACACAAACTGTACACCCACACAGGCACATGTACACACACACACACATACTCACACACATCAGCAGGCAGGCATGTACGTGTACACACAAACACACAAACACACACACACACACCACACAGGCACCTACAGGCAAATGCAGATACACAAACATTAGTGCACTGCAGCCTAAAACTGTCTCTCTGTGTTGATTTTTCTGGGCTCCTAAATCTGGTTTGGGGGCAGAGACGGTGCCCACTCGATTCTTTTATGCCATGCAGCAGGTTTTCTGGGGGAAGGAGAGATGTATCCAACTCATCTCATGGGCACAGCACAATCAGGTAAACGAGAAGTAAAAAGAGAAAATGAAAACAGCGAGGAGTCTGGCTACAAAATGGACGGAGATTATAAAATAAAAAAGAAGGTGTAAAGGTTAAAGGTTAGACAAAAAAACATTGCAGGTTACAGAGCCAAGTGAATTCGGATTTATTGATGCATGCTGCAATGACACAATCTCATTACTCACTCACTATTACAGATAAGAACTCAGTAAGCCATGCTAATGAACATTTTATTGCTGCCGCACCAACAACAACAACAACATATAAATAAAAAGTAGAGATGTCCAGAACTGACCCGATCTGGGCATACTGTAATGGAATGGTGTTGGCAAAAACAAAGCCGATCAAAATCTGATCCATTCTTTACTGTATTCTGCTGTTCTGTCCAATGCCAGCATTTCACTGCATATTAGAGTGAAAACAGCGCGTGTGAATGTGAAAAATTATTTGATTAGCCTGCTAAACTCTGACTTTTATCTGTACAAAATGTACCTTAAAGGGAGATTTGTCATATATTTAATATTCTTATCGACATGGGAGTGGGCAAATATGCTTTTTTTATGCAAATGTATGTATATATTTATTATTGGAAATCAATTAACAACATTAAATAATGACAAATATTGTACAGAAACCCTCACAGGTACATACATAATAAAGAAATATGCCAAAATCATAATATGGCAAACTCAAGTCTAACAGGCAACAACAGCTGTCAGTGTGCTGGTTATCATAAAGTGGGCATGTCTGTAAAGGGGAGACTCATGGGTACCCTTAGAACCCATTTTCATTCACATATCTTGAGATCAGAGGTCAAAGAACCCCTTTGAAAATGGCCATGCCAGTTTTACCTCGCCAAAATTTAGCGCAAGATTGGAGCGTTATTTAGCCTCCTTCACGACAAGCTAGTACGACATAGCTGGTACCAATGGATTCCTTAGGTTTTTTTAGTTTCATATGATGCCAGTACTTCATTCTAGCTTTAAAACTGAGCCCTACGCAACCTACGAAAGATCGAATAGCGGCGGGCCTCACGGTGGCCCGTTGGATTTCTAAGAGGTGAATTAAAAAATCGCAAGTTGGGTTAATGCATTAAAGAAATTGGTGGCGTTAAAACAGATTTTCCGTTCATATGATATTATTGTGTTAACTTCGACAGCCCTAAATATAATATTAATAAGCATGTTTTCTTTAGTGTATAATCACCTGAAAATAAGAATTGTGTTTTCGTTAGCTTAGAATTAGTCGTTTATATCTAAATACGGAGCGGGTCCTCTTCACGGAGCCGACCACCATGTTTCTACAGTAGCCCAGGACAGACAAAACAAACACTGGCTCTAGATAAGGCCATTCATGTTTTTTCCATTTTCAGCCACCGTAATTCTCCTACACGCTTGGCACACGGGAGAAGTTTCAATTGGTTGCAATCTGCAACCTCACCGCTAGATTGCCACCAAATCCTACACACTGCACCTTTAAGTTAGATAGGGAACTACATAACATGGTGCACCTTGCCTGTAATTTTAGACCATTATTAAGGTTGGCGGAGTGATACGATGATGAGGTGATGTATCACGTTTGATGTCAGTGTTCAGTTGTCGGACTGTGGAGATGAACATTAAAGTGGACCAAGTTATCCTGAAGACGCTGTCCCAAAAGTAGTTTTAATTCAGTGACTACAAGTTTAACGTTAACGCCGAGAGTAAGCGGCATTACACTATCTGCTTAAAGTATAAAGCATCTGTTTCCTAATATGTTCGCCATATTAACCTAAAAGGTGATGAAACGCTGTTTCCATGCACCGTTACATACAGCTCAGCGAAATGATGAAAAAGGAAGTAAAAACACTGTTGCCTAAAGCCACAGAGGGATACTCTAATCTATGTTAGTTCCGCAGAAACAGTTTGATGCCTTGTGTGAGATTGATGTTAATAAAATCCACAGGGATGGATGCGTTTGATCTGCATCTTCTGAAAATCCCTGCCCCATCCGATAGCTATCCATATCTTTAATTGGACATGTCTCTTTGGTACAAGAATCCAAGCCAACACACTCCCAACCCACTTGATACTAGTGACCCGTACTACTGCCCCGTCTCATAACTATTCTGTTTCTCTGGCACACTGGAATCCCTTTTTTTTTTGGGTCTGATCTTAGCACGACCTCCACTGCAACACTAGTAAGAAATAATTTCACTTGACAACGAATTCTACCGCCTCCAAAAGCTTATACATTCTCTAAACGTCTAAATGTGTTTAACACTTAACAGCTAGTCTGAATGAGTAGGGAGGTTGTAATCATATGGCGTAACACCATGCCTTTCACAGTATATTTTCTTCTAGGCGGCCCGTAAAACATTATATGACAAATGAACACTGCATCTTGAGCAGGTGAATCTGTAAACCTACAGAATAACAGTGATTTGACTTCTCATAATCGATCATTTCTACAGAAAAAGAAGCCAAAACGTCTGTTCAGTCCCATCAAAGAGAGGAGCCGATGCTACAGTCTACGCTCACTGTACATTATTGGTATAAATGTGGGTGTCTGTCGAGGTATTTCAACATCCCCCCCCCCCCCTTGCCGCTCTGTAAGGCAGAACACATTACAGCGATGGTCTGTTTGAAGACAAAGTAACAGAGAGAGCAAGAAAGAGAGAGGAAGAGGGAATAGAAATAGAGGCATAACACAGTAGCTCAGGGGGCTTACGAGTTTGCGTTCAGAGCTCTTAGATCCGAGCCCCTGCTGAAGGAGAGTAAAAGTGAGATATCAAACAACTCAGGAGTGATGAAAGAGAAGAGTAGAGAGGTGGAGGAAAGAGAAAAGGAGAGTGAGGGAAAAGCTCTCTTCTCCCGTGTGTTGTGTTTTTTTTTTCTTCTTCCTCGCTGCGTTTCAGTCGAGCGAGGGACGACCTCGCTGGGTAGAGCACAGCTCTTCTCTCTCTTTTAAGTCCCACTCACTCTCTTGGCTCCCTTTGAGGATCAGCCAGAGGGATCAGCAGAGGAGAGGGAGTGATAGAAAAACGATGGAGAGAAGAGAGACAGGCGGCAGACATGTGGAAGTGTGGAGGGGGGGGGGGTTGGAGAGATAGGACCGAGGAGACAAGAGTTAAAATGTGGAGAAAAAAAAAGTGAGATAGACAGGACAGCAGTGAAGTGATGAGGAAACAAGGGATGGAAGGCTGGAGGATGAATGGACAAACAACAGAGCGATGGACAAAATGATCGGACGATTGATGAAATGATGCAAAGACATGCAGGTACACGGAGAAATACAGACGGAAAGAACCCCAGGACATTTGACAGTGAATAGACGTAGTTGATATGACAGCATGTACCAAACACTGAAACCCAGTGGTGCCGATACTCAAGCTGAAGTCTGTAGAAGTCTGTAGTTGTCCACAGCTGCTACATTCACCATTTCATATAATGAGATTTAAACAAGGAAACTAGGGCTGTCAATCGCTTAAAATATTTAATCAAGATTAGTTGCATGATTGTCCATGATCAATCGCGATAATCACACATTTTTTGTATCTGTTCAAAATGTACTTTAAAGGGAGATTTGTGAAGTATTTAATACTCTTATCAACATGGGAGTGGGCAAATATGCTGCTTTATGCAAATGTTTGTATATATTTATTATTGGAAATCGATTAACAACACAAAATAATGACAAATATTGTCCATAAATCCTCACAGGTACTGCATTTAGCATAATACATATGCTCAAATCATAACATGGCAAACTGCAGCCCAACAGGCAACAACAGCTGTCAGTGTGTCAGTGTGCTGACTTGACTATGACTTGCCCCAAACTGCATGTGATTATCATAAAGTGGGCATGTCTGTAAAGGGGAGCCTCGTGGGTACCCATAGAACCCATTTACATTCACACATCTGGAGGTCAGAGGTCAAGGGACCCCTTTGAAAATGGACATGACAGTTTTTCCTCGCCAAAATTTGAGCAACTTTCGATTGTTTTTTTATCCTCATTTACAACAAAACAGAAACGCAACAAAACTACCTGGTTAGGTTTAGGCAACAAAGTACTTGGTTAGTTTTAGTAAAAACACATCATGGTTTGGATTAAAATGACTTAAAAACAAAACGAAACCTCAATTAAGTTTCACGCGGGACACGAACAGCGGTCACCTGAGGGAAAGTCCAGTGTTTGTTGGACCCATCCACCACCCCTCCCGCCCACTAGTAGTGGACTTTCTTGCTTGCATTACCCATTACCCGTTATTATTCAATAACGTTTTTATTCAGCTTATTTTCATTCACGGTCGATCGATATATTACGTCACCTGCTCTGTGTGTCACTCGCTACGGCCGTCTGCAGACTCACAAAGGTATTTGCGATATGTAAAAGACAAACGAACAACATACGTTTCCTTGAAACTAGGAAAAGTGAAATAAAACAAACTGCACATAGGCAAGACAGCAGTATAGGGGATAAGGGAGCGAGGGAAAGACGAAAAAAATGTGTGGAAAGACGGAGGATGAATGCAAAGACTAAAGAAAGGAAAAAAAAAACATGACAGGTTGATTGATTAAAAGCTAGAATGACAGAAATATTGCAGACATAAAGAACCTCGGAACATTTTGACACTGAATAGATGCAGTTGATATGACAGCCTGTACCAACACTGAAATCCAGTGGTGCCAAAACCAAAGCTGAGCCAATTTTCTGCAGCTGTCCGCAGCCATTTCATTAAGATGAGAAGTGATTTAAACAATTCCCGAAGCTGTTCTGATGTGAATTTTATTTGGGCGTTATATGATATTGTGAACATTTGCGGTAGCTCGGGTTAACGCAGACGCTCCTGAATGTCGCCGTCTATCAAATGCTTACTAGAAAAAAACACAGACTGCCCAGGAACACTGCAACAAATGAGTTTTCCTCTTCACTGGAGCCGATGGGCAGCTACACAAGACCCCGAGACTAACAAGGGTCAGTAAGGACATGGACCAACAGATGTGCATGCACACATCCGTGTGCTAAATTAAGTAGCATCCGCAGTGAGTACAACACAAACGCGCTCATGCACGAACTCGCACACACATGCAATTGTTTGTCTTCAAACATCGGTGAAGAAGACATACATTTTTTTTTTCGCCCCTGGGTCATGAATTAACACACTCCCACGCAGCTGACAAAAAGGTGCACAAAAGCATGTAGCGGCGCATATTCATACACGGCCTTGATATGCATATGTGCAAAAATCGGGAGACAAAGAGGCAACATTAAGCAGGAGGCGAGGGGTGGTAAATGAGAGCTTTGCTCAGGGCAGCGCTGGTAAGCCTCTCTGCATTTGGAGCTGTTTCTTAGAGGGGTTTAGATGAGGAGGGTTTGTTTTACAGCCTCTCCTCCTTCGTCTAAACCCCCCGCCGCTCCGCCGGCAGCCACCCCTCTCCGTCCCCTT
>CAKALG010013989.1:0-23513 GCA_916700815.1 Helicolenus hilgendorfi
TTTTATATTCATTTAAGCATTAGATAAACAAAAAATGAAAGAGCAATTAAGAAAAAAAAAATGCCAAAAATCACAATTTCAGGAGATATAAGAGATTCAATTTATTGCACTTTTGTAGACTATCATTCTTTTGATTTTGGGGGATTTTATTCTACTAGGCTACCACTGAAGTAATTAAATGAAATTAAGTATATAAAGCTTAAAATAATTCAAGCCGCCAGTCAGCATGCTTTTCTCCCCTATAACGAGCCTCTTCTTCTTCTCTATCCTTATTTCCGCCGTCTAACAGAATGGACCCAGTGTGAGTAGAGAAACACAGCAGACTGACTCACCTCACACTCCCTGCTCAACTTGCGGAAAAACTCCTCATTCTCAAACTTGCTCCTCTGGTCCGGGACTACCCGCGGCATCTTCTCCAACACTTTCCGGCCTCTTCAGGTTTCACTTTTTGAGCTTTTTCTTTTTGTATTTTATCCCCGCACAGTAAAACTTCAACTGTTCGTCTTGCCGTCCGTCCCTCACTCTGTCTGCCTCTCTTTCTCTCACTTCTCTTCCGTGTCTGAGTGTGTTTCTTTAGTGTGTGTTGTTGTTCCTCTCTGTGTGAAGCAATGTGCTATCTGCTGCTCTCTGGGATCTGGACTGATGGTCTGCGGCTCCTGCGCGCTCCGGGTCGCCTCTGGCTCCAAATGGCTCTTATTGAGTGACCCACCGCGATAAAGCTCAATTTGACCGTGTGGCTCCCTCTCTCCCTCCCTCTTTCTCTCTCTCTCTCTGTCTCTCTCTGTCTCTCTCTCTCTCTCTCTCTCTCTCTCTCTCTCTCTCTTGACGAGCGTGTGATCAAGTGGAGCGCGCTCTGGTCTACCTGCAACTTTCAAGTGCTCTTCCTCCAGTATAGGCCTGCAGACTATTCACACTATTCAAGACACAATAAATGCATAAAACACAAGACCTGTGTAAGTATATAATAGGACAGTGTTAATTAAAGTCCGAATCATATGAGCTGTTTTGTGCTCTGGCTCTGTAGGGTAATTTACATTTTTTATCCACCTATCGGTCAAACGTTGCAGCTGTAACAGCCTACATATAGTATTGTAGCATACACTTGCGTCAATGTAGCTAAAACTTAAAACAAATGGCCTAGAAATGGAAAAAATGGCACAAACAATACTTATAAACATGTATCAATAATACAATGTAACATCACAAATAGTCTGTCTGTAGCAGTGCATGTGTCCAGCTGCTGTTGATAATATAGCCACAAAGCTCTTTAATACGTTTTCTTGTTTCTTTGTAACTCTTTGGCTGCAGCTGCCAACTTTCAAAATAACGGCAATTCCGAAAGTACTTGAAAGCATCAACAGTCTACTTCCTGGCTCCGTGGAGTCGCTCTTGTGACTGTACACCCGAAATACCGCCTCCTCCCTCCACCCATTCACAATAATAATACTACTACACACGCTACTCGGGGCGGCCACTGCGCATGCGTCTGGCCTCTGGACCGCAGGAACTTTATAGGATCCTTATGTGAGAAGAAGTGAAAAAGAGGGGAAAAGGGATGTAGTATTACTCTCGTATTTTTGTATTATTATTGGGGGGTTTTTGTTTGTTTTTTGTTTGAATTGTTTTTTTGTTTTTTTTTAACTATATTCTTTCTTTTTGTCATTATTATTATTGTTATTTCTTTTCTTGGTTTTGTTTCGGTTTTGAATGTTGAGGTTGTTTTCTCTAGTGTACTTGATGGGTTTGTCTGTAAGCTCATCTACTTAAAAGTTGGTTTATAGACTGTTGTAATTACGAACAGTGGATTGCATATATGAAAACAGCCTTGAAAAAAGGGAAAAAATTAAGTATAAAAAAAAAAGAAAAAAGGGGGGAGAGCGTGAAGAGGATAGTTTGTGTTTCACTGATCAAATAAATCCTCCAGTATAATCCTAAAATCCTCCATAAGTGTGTGTGTGAATATTTGGAAAAGATGTAGAGTACATTATATCCTGTTAGTCGCCAAATTACACCAAATTACACCAAAAACTGAAAAGAACTGCACTTTACTGTACACCAACTCTCTATCAGTACTACTTAGGTGTAATTTATACTGTGCAATATCATTTTCCACTTGTGCAATTTTGTTAATAGTCTGTTTATTGTCACTACTGTATATACTGCTCCTTTTTTTACACTTCTTTCTATTTAAATGCTTCATATTTTGTTACACTTTGTTTAACTCTTTTTTACTGTGTTAGCTGATGCTTCTTGTTTTATGCTCTATCCCCTTTGCTGCTGTACACTGCAAATTTCCCCACTGCGGGACTAATAAATGAATATCTTATCTTATCTTAAATTAGAGGTAGATTTCAAACTGATGAGCAAGTTAATTAGGCTAAAGTGTTTAGTCTTTTTTTCTTTACTTCTAAAGAAATAACTAAATGAATAAACGCAATCAAGCCTTGTGGGAAAATACAAGTAGTGAGATGTTTAATTGCCTGTTTTTAACAGCTCTCCAGAATAGTTTGCCCCAGGACAGTGAGCTCTACTGCTTTAAATCAGTCAAAAACTGAGCAACACTGTCAACCATTTTATAGGCCTACTGACATTTTAAGGAATGTGCTAAATTATACAAGTAAAGATGATTCCCTTCTTCATATTGCATAAACTATAACTACTGGAAAATGAAAGAAGTCAGAGAGGTATGACACCGTTTCCCCCATCTTAAAAGTGTTTATTGTTAACTATAACTATAAATTCGTAGAAAAGTGAAAAAAAGTGTTGAATTATGTCTGAATGTTTCAGGGAAAATACATATAAGTTAGTTTTCTTTTCAGACACACAGACTCAGAGGCAGACAATTCAAAGTCACAGCACTACAGCTGAGACATATTGGCACTTGCAACATAATGAGGAATGAATGTTTGATTATGCAATGAGCAGGCGGATAAAAACACGCCCCTGAAATGTAGCACAGCTCCTTTATTTCCAGTCAACACACCTAAAGACACACACACACATATGCACACACAGAGAGTAAATACGACTATTAGACTCCCACGGGATTTTCATAATCACCCACACAGATCTTAATTAAACTATGAACAAGAACCTGCAGGTTGAAGGTGTCTCTGTGTGTGTACATTCTCATGCAGTTCTTCTGTGTTGTGACATGTTTTGTTGTTTGTTTTGTTGGTGTTTGTGAGGCTGCGATCCCCTGAGACAAAAGGAGAGAGAAAATGAAACACATATAATTATGCTTTAATAACACAGAGACTCTAACAGAGGAGAACAGAGGTGTTTCATTACAGTGTTTCTAATTTCTATATAAGATTATCAAGAATAACTTGCATGCTATTCTTTACAGTGACTAAAACTAGTGGTGGGTCTGTGCAGGCTGAAAGGCTAAATGTTTTAATCATTGCTTTTCATGCTCACAAGTGTTTTAGGGGTGGGAACAAGGCCTCAGGCTACAGCATATGCTCTGAATCCTTTTCATGAAAAGAAACATTCCTTTTATGACACCCATGTCATGGATTTCTACCAGACCTTCTCCCATTCAGATAGCCTGAGGATCACACACACACAGAGCACACTACTTTGCTGCCTCAAACTGGCCATTTGTGCGTATTAGCTGCAGGCCAAACGGTGCGTGAGTGATTAACAACAGTAGCTGGTGATGCAGTAAAAGGTTCATTAATTAATCAGATAATCTGTGGTTGCCAATGCGAATAGTTCTGACATTCTGTCAGGTCTCATCTCCACACAGCTCACTGAGCACGGCTCACTTTAGTTCATGTAATTTTGTTTCTCCTAAAAATTACGTTCCCATACAACAAAACTGAAATGTCAATTACGTATCGAGGGAAATGTATTTTCTTCCAGATTATGTTTGTTATTAACTTATCACTAATTAGTTTTTAATCAATGTCCGCGTAAGTCCAGATAGTTCAAACAAACACGGAACTTTCAGCCAGGAGGCCGTTTTCGTGTCACGTTTGAAACGAGAAGTCAACGTTGACTTATTTTAAGTTGCATATGTAATTTAACATAATAAATTTACTTATTTTAAGACAAACCATGATCTTTTAAACATAAACAAGTAATTTTGTTTTATTTTGTTTTGTTTCAATTTACAACATTAACCATGTGTTTAAAACTGCAACTGTGATCCGATACGTTTTACGCGAAAATAATTGAGAGTGCAGTTCAGTTGTATGGGAACGTAATTGTCAACATGTGTCAGGTCAAATGTGAAATGAAGTTTACTTCGACTTTTTTAGCTACGTTCTCATTTGTAGTTTTAATTCCAGTTTTAGCTTTTTCAGTTAATCTTTTAGTCTTGCCTATTTTACTTGATCTTAAGTTTAGTTTAATTGTTAAAGTTAGGTGTAGTTAAAGGGGAACACCACCCAAATTAAGAATTCCAATATGTTATTTTCACAACCTAGGAAAGTTCAATCAATATTTGTCAACATGAGCTACTCTCTCTCAAAGACAGAAACCAGAGACGGAAGTCTCAAACTTGTGATGTCATATAAAGTAGCAAATCTGGAGCTGCTCCACAGACAATGAATGGCAGACTGATTTTGTGGACCCACATAATGTTTTTTGTTGTTGTTTTTTTATACCCAAATGATCTTTATTCTATTGTAGTGTTGTCAGTTGTGAAACAGAAAATGTTTCCACATACTCAGATCATTCCCCTGAGTGCTCTCAGTGTCATCGAGAACATTTCTCCCCATTCATTGTCTATGAAGCAGTTTCACACTTTATACCCAATGACATCAAGTTTGCGTTTTAGCGCTTTAGTTTTGGGATTTGTGATAGAGTTGTTCATGTTTACTAATATTTTTTTTGGACTGTCTAAGACCATAAGAATGACATGTATGAATTTTGAAAATGGGCATAGTCCCCTGGAAGTTTAGATTGACTTTTCTTTTTTAGATTGAATTTATTTTTTTATGGTTTATTCTGCCTTTAGTTTATTTTTTATTAATATATTCCTTTACTAGTCCCACAGTGGGGAAATTTGCATTTGCATTTAATTCAGAGTTCTATTTTTACCTAAATGTCCGTCTTGTGTATTGCAGTCTCCTCTAGTTTTGTTTATTTTTACAGATGGGTAATATGACATACATACTTTGATATAATATACATTTGTGAACTGTCATGTTGCCATACATGTAGCTATCAGCAGTATTGGTCTATGGTAATGTTTGGATTTTTGCAATACCTTGATTTGTTATGATTTCTTTGGTTTATCAAATGGCTTGGTCTGGACTCATCATTTTATCCATGAACAGTTATTTTTCCAGAAAATGTGTTATATCACAACACATATCGATATCACAATAAAAAATGATATGTTCTTGATAGACTTTATCCATATGCCCACTTTTATTCAGTTTAGGTATTCAGGTATAGTTAAATGATGTTCTGTATAACATGGATGTGCTCAGTCTCTTCTTCTGTCTTAATATAAATTGGCTGAAACATTTTAACTTGACTCGTGTACTCCTGAATCTGTGGGTCTGCTAACCTTTTTTGTCTCTCTAAATTTACTGTAAGTCAAGCGTAAAGAGTAAATGCACCACAGCCTCTTAAATGATGTGTAGTGTCTGTGTCAGTGAAATGACATTAATGATGGATTACTTCACAGAAAGGTTGTTAGATTTCCTCTGCTAATGTTTTCCAGACTGATGGCTTTGGAATAACACTGGCACATGGGAGGCTGAGTGGCTGAGTGGCTCCTTATCTACAGTCCATTAGTTATAGTGAAAATTCACTTTACCAAAGAACATCAAACTTCATATTGTTGCTATCAGGTGAACAACTCGGTCAATCTAAATGTGACATTTAAAGAAGCTAGGAAAAGTTGTGTTTGTAGCTTTTCTCATGTTCTTACCCTCTCTAATGATGTGGCTCTATGTGTGACAATGTTGGTCAGTCAGTCAGTTGGACTGAAATGTCCAAAAAAAAGGGGGATTAATTGCGCTAAAATGTTGCATATTCATATTCTCCACAGGATGAATAGTAATAACCTTGGTGATACCGACATTTTGTCTAGCGCCACCATGAGGTTATAGTTCTTTGTGTTTAGTGCTCAAATGTTAGAATACTGATGCGCTAAACTAAGATGGTGAACATGGTAAACTGACCGGGGACCCAAGAAACAAACCCTACACTTTACTGCATTTTCCCACATGTGTACATTAAGTGGCTCCAAAAGTTCCCTGAGAAACCTTTTCCAGACTAAAAAGAAAGAAAAAAGCTGTCTATATCACATACTTCACACAGATTTGTCCCAGTTGTTCCAGCTCATTGTTATTCAAGGACACAGACAGAAACATCTTGGCTTTGTTTGCTGGTTTAGAAGATGCTGCTGCTGCTGCTGCTGTGGAAGTGGCCTATTAAATATTTAAAACGCATCAATAACGCAGGAACACAGAAAAGCTAATGATGCTACAGTGACACACAGCTGACTCGAGACAATCAGTGTGTGTGTGTGTGTGTGTGTGTGTGTGTGTGTGTGTGTCTACAGTTAAGTTAAGTTAAGGTGCCGTTCTCGACTCATCTCCTTGATCTGTGTACAAAAAGGAGATCGAGCAAGAAAGAACAAAGTGACTTGTCGTCTGTCGCTCTTTCTGTGTGTGGCTACCTGGGTGTTATCTCCTCCTCTTCAATAATGTTCAAACACACTGTAGCGCAGAAATAAGATGTTTGCAAGTTTCTCGACTGTTTGTAACTCTCACAGAGAAACCAAGACCGGAAACTGCTGTCTGACTTGTCTGCACAACAATTTCAGCAAAACTTAATCCCTAAAGGGGCAAATACAACATGCATGAGGGATTTTTTTTTTCTATCAATACACCATCTCACCTATATCTCATTCTCGCCATCATGCAATCTGTTTTTTGTTTCCCGTTTTGCAGCACTTGTAAGATAACATGTCTGCTTTCCTGTGCTGCTGATGAAGCAGCAAACAGTTCAACTGTCTGTTATGAGGCTTGTTGAGGGTCAGTAAAAGGTCAGCGGGGTCTGTGGCGCTCAGCAGAATAACTCTGCTTTGAATTAAATGACCATTAGCAACAGACAGGGCTACAAGGTGGCTCCGTAAAAAGAGCTGTATGTGAGCTCTTTGTGACCCAGCTCTGCCCGTCTGGTTACATCATCGACTGAGAATCAATCTCCTTCCTCACTCAGACATCCCTGCATCTCTAACTGTGATACCAAACACACACACATGGGAGTAAGCCTACAGTATCGCAGGGGAGACGCCTGGATGTGTGTGTTTATTCCTGGTCAGACGGTGGCTGACAGACGAATTTGGAATGGCACATGGTCCAGTATTTTAGTATATCGGTTACAGTGTTACGGTCCGCCAGTCTGTCTGTCTGCCTGTCTGTTTGTCTGTCTGACTGTCTGCCGACCGAAGAGACAACCTCTCCCACTCCTCATGAGGGCAAAAAATAAACACACACACATCACAAATATGGAGCCACAAGTAGCTATGATGTGAAAATGACAGCAAATCAGTATTACAGTTTTATCCATCTGGCATTACAGAGTAATGATTGGGCTTGTATTTGGTGTTCCTTGTTTGAAGTGTTTAGCAAATTTAATATTGTAAAACAAAAAATATAAACTATAACTTCAAGCCACTATGTGTAGAATTTGAAAATTCTGTCTTTGCTGCCCTCCAGTGGAAGTATTGAAAGAGACACTTTGGCATATAGGAATGCATGCTGTTACATCCCTGTTACAAACTCAAACTTAAAATATCAGAATGATTTGAAAGACGCTATAGTCACATTAAATTATTCACACAGGGGCTTTAACCTGGTGAAGTGAGGGTAAAATGAAAGATTCATAAGCAACGTATCTGACAGACAGTAAGCGTCCATGTGGAAAAGCAGATACTGTACGGTACTGTTTACTAAAACCCGGCTTTGAATTTCAAACTGTATCAAAAGGATTTGTATTTTATTATGTATTAGTATTTTATTATTTTTTATGAACCTTTAAATTCCCTTTCAACCAAAATATTAAATATTTTGCATGAAAAAAAAAAAATTCATCCTAATTAAAATTTGGATTAAAAAAATCTCAACAATTTTGATAATGGATTAATTATTTAAGGCATTCATCAAGAAAAAGTGCCATAAATTCACTATTTCCTTCTTTCCTAAAATAACATTGCTGAATTTCTCTGTTTTATATGATTGTGAATGAATAAACAATTAATTGATTAATCAATAATGAAAATAAGTATTAGTTGCAGTCATGGTATTTTTTTATTTTAATAAAAGTAATATTTTTTGAATAATTTAAAATCATTTAAATAAATGTTATAAACAATTAAAAAAAAAATTCAATTTGAATTTCAATGTACCACAGTCAAACAAAATGTACCAGTATTGTACTGTATATTTTTTCTATTGTTAAACACAATCAAAATAAGAACACATTATTTCTAATAAAAATATGAAATATTGGAAAGAAATATCATTTTATACCATTTTAGCTGATGGGTTTTTATTCTATTTAGGTTGATGTACAAATCAAGCTAACTGTGATATGTCACTTCCTGCTACCATCTTTGTTTGAATTAAGAGAAAGAGGCACAACGTGGTAAACAAGTGAAAACAGTATACGCAAACAAGCACTTACCATAAATGAAAAATATGGTTTCGTTAAATAAAATGAGTGTTTCATTGTAGTTTGTGATTTATAACACGATTCCTACCTTCCTGTAGGCCTCCATGCTGAGCTCACTCTGGACCAGTAGAGGGCGACACAGCAGCTTCGTTCCCCATGTGGAGCCTCTGGTTTACCCACTGCCAGCTTCCTCTGTTACCCAGGGGATGCTGCTGAGAAGCCAGGACAGTTGCCATAGCAACCAGAGACTGCGAGACCCTGAACAAAAATATGCCGTCAGCATTTTCTCTCACTATGGTTACTGTCAGCTCAGTGTGAGGGGTGCAACTGATCCTGTGAGATACTCCAGTTTGGACAAAGACATTTCACTTATGCGTGTGACTGTGTGTGTGTGTGTGTGTGTGTGTGTGTGTGTGTGTGTGTGTGTGTGTTCGTGCGTGCCTGTGTGTGTGTGTGTGTGTGTGTGTGTGAAACATACTGAACATGCTAATTTTTGTAAACAAAGCTAAACTTCATGCCTGAGAATTCTGAGCTGGCTGGTATCCTAGCAACAGACAGACTGCTGCTAGAGCACTATAAATATCCTTTTGGTGAGTGTGTGTGTGCCTGTGTGTGTGTGTGTGTGTGTGTACATTTGGTAGCATTGACACTATCTACCTACCTACCGACGAGTAAGAGAAGAAATAAAGAGGACTGAAAATAGAGAAAATGAGAGGGAGAGAAGGGAAGGGATGCAGCAACATAAGATCAGGAGGCAGTGAGCAGTAACAGTGAGTGGGCACTTACAGTTTGTGTTACTGTATCATCATCTAATCGACACTGGTATTTGGCTGCTTGAACTGCATTCAGCAGCACGATCACAGGGCGTGGTGGTGCATTGCCCTCCTCTCACCACAAGGTGGGTCACCTGTTCCACTTGAGAGAGAGAGAGGGAAGAAGAAGAAGAAGAGGAAGGGCAGACAGCAGAGAGCAAAGAGGTTGGCTTGATTTAGTGCCAGGGGAAATCCTTTTTATGTTCCTGTGCTTGCGATGGGGATAAATGAGAGAGACAGGAAGATCTTTTAGTCTTTGTAACATCCACATCACAATCTCACTACCTTCTTCATCTGCATACATTTCTACAGTTTTGCAGTTCAGTTCATTAAAAGGAAAAATCCCAAAATGACACAAAATGACACATATCTTTATGAGTACAACATAACCATTCCTCAAACCTGTAATTTCCTCCAGCTGAATGCATGGAGACACTTTAATCTTTAATCAAACCTCTAAGGGTTAACAAACTGTGACCTAATCTCTTGGAGCCAGATTGCAACTGAACTTCCTCTTTGAATATCCTGTCAGGTTTCTGTGGTTGCCTGCTGCCTTTGAACAGGAAGGGTGGTCCCAGTGCCAACAGTGCATCACTGAATCAAAAGTAACATCACCATTAACGGATTACAGCAGAGCCTCACATGGACTCAATTTTGATTTCAACAATATCAAATATGTTACATATGTCATGGTCTCTTTGCCCATGTATAGTACAGGACAGACAATAAAGGAAGTCTGGCGGGTGATGTGAAACTGGCAGCTTAAAATGTGGGTTTGTTATGTAATTTGGATTCTGACAAATCATGAAGTGAAAGGCTAATTTCATCTTTGTGGCACATATTGAGGCTAATATGAAAAGTCAGCAAAATTGAGTTAAAGGAATAGCTTGGCTTTCTTTCTAAGAGTTAGACTCGAAGATTGATACCACTCACAAGTTAGACCGGGGAGAGGCGGGTGAGGGCACAAAGCAATTACGCTCAGGGCAAACTAGTTGCATTCCTTTAGCCTCAGCTAATTAGCAAAGACAGACGGATATCTGGTCTGGAATTTCATCAGCCACTGAAGCTGTAACTTTAACTGAAGCTGCGGTCGTGCATTGCAATTGGCTCAATTTTGGCGAGTGCTGACCAGATTTTACTGCACATATGTTGTACCCCAAAGATATGACACGTTGATGACGCGTGACCCAGCCTCACATCACATGTCATATGTCACATGCACATAGCGATATATGAGCAATGCACAACCCCTGGTTTCCACCTGCCGCTGCAGATTTTGTTGATTTCTATGATATTTGTGCTTCTAAGTAAAGTAGGCAATGTAGTTAAATGGTTTCTTTTTTTGTCTGTTTTAATTGTGTTTATTGTTGTTATTTCTTACTTTGTTGTCCTACAACCTACAAACAAAGTTAATACCGTTAAAAGTCCAATTATGAAAGACATGGATCAATGATTTGTGGCTGTGTTTCGTACTATATTTCACATACAGTGCCTGCAGGGGGAGGACGCTCGCATTTCTTCTCCTACTTGAAAGACTTGAAGATTTAGGGGGGTGTATCCCCTGAACCAGTGAAGGAGACACTTTGCGCAATGAGCTGCGGCTCCATCAAAATAGACTAGGCACTTAGTGGAGCGGAGCAGAGAGGCGCTTCTGCGACGCTTTTGCGACGCTTCTGCAACGCTTTTGCGATACTTCCAAAACACACTGCTGCGCAGCTGGTGGACTCTTTAGCATTGTCTAGAGTGGCTGCGAACAGCTCCAGCGGTTGCGGCGGTGCAGCTGTGCCCAGTGGAATCCAGGGGTAATTTGTGTCAAACTATCGTCATTAATAGTCTGGTTTTCCAGAGGTTGATAACAGGCTTGAAATGGTGCCCACCACTGGTTATGTGCAAAGCGTTTCACCTGATGTGAATTCAGAATCTCAACAAAAGACACAGTGTCTAAAAAACGTATTGACAAGATACAGGTGCAGCTCAAAAAATTAGAATATCATGAAAAAGTTCAATATTATTTGTCCGTTATTTAAGAAAGTGAAAATGTAATATATTATAGACTCATTGCACATAAACTAAAATGTTTCAAGCATTTTTTCATTTTAATTTTGATAATTACAGCCTACAGCTCAAAAAAACAAAGAAAAAGGTATCTCAAAATATTAGAATATTTCATTTCGAGAGTCAGTAAATTGCTATCCATACAGAATAAATACCGTGTATCTCTCAGTCTAGTTCAGTACATGCAACCACAATCATGGGGAAGGCTGCTGACTGGACAGTTGTCCAGAAGACGATCATCGAGACCCTCCACAAGGAGGGTCAGTCACAGAAGGTCATCACTGAAAGGGCTGGCTGTTTGCAGAGTGCTGTATCGAAGCATGTTCACGGAAAGTTGACTGGAAGGGAAAAGTGTGGTAGGAGAAGGTGTACAAGCAACAGGGATGACCGTAGCCTTGAGAAGATTGTCAAGCAAAGCCGATTCAAGAACTTGGGAGAGCTTCACAAGGAGTGGACTGAGGCTGGAGTCAGTGCATCAAAAGCCACCACTCACAGACGTCTTCAGGAGATGGGCACAACTGTCGTATTCCTAGTATCAAGCCACTCCTGAACCAGAGACAACGTCAGAAGCATCTTACCTGGGCTAAGGAGAAGGAGAACTGGACCATTGCTCAGTGGTCCAAAGTCCTCTTTTCAGATGAAGTAAATTTTGCATTTAATTTTGAAATCAAGGTCCCAGAGTCTTTAGGAAGAGTGGAGAGGCACAGAATCCAAGTTACTTGAAGTCCAGTGTGAAGTTTCCACAGTCGGTGATGATTTGGGAAGCCATGTCATCTGCTGGTGTTGGTCCACTGTCTTTTATCAAGTCCAAAGTCAATGCAGCCGTCTACCAGGAAATTTTAGAGCACTTCATGCTTCCGTCTGCTGACAAGCTTTATGGAGATGCCGATTTCCTATTCCAGCAGGACTTAGCACCTGCCCACAGTGCCAAAACTACTGCTAACTGGTTTGCTGACCATGATGTTACTGTGCTTGATTGGCCAGCCAACTCGCCTGACCCGAACCCCAGAGAGAATCTACGGGGTATTGTCAAGAGGAAGATGAGAAACACCCGACCCAACAATACAGATGAGCTGAAGACCGATATCAAAGCAACCTAGGCTTCAATAACATCTTAGCAGCGCCACAGGCTGATCGCCTCCATGCCACGCCGCATTGATGAAGTAATTTGTGCATTTATTCACTCAATACCAAGTATTGAGTGAATAAATGCACATACTTTTCAGAAGTTGGACATTTCTGTATTGTAATCCCTTTTTTTGATTGATCTTATGAAATATTCTAATATTCTGAGATACCTTTTTCTTTGTTTTTTTTAACTGTAGGCTGTAATTATCAAAATTAAAATGAAAAATGCTTGAAACATTTTAGTTTATGTGCAATGAGTCTATAATATATTACATTTTCACTTTCTTAAATAACGGACAAAGAATATTGAACTTTTTCGTGATATTCTAATTTTTTGAGCTGCACCTGTAGAGGCAAAGGAGCAAAATCAGCTGGGGCAGTGAAGGCTGTGTTGTGAAAAAACAATTTAAATCTGTTACTGTTACTTTAAAGATGAAGTGTAATGCAGGTGCTTTAGTGGATTAACATTGGTAGTGGGCCTGCTGGGCCAGGGTCATCAAACTGACAGGCTCCTGGCTAAACATCTCAAGAAGAATGATGATTGCTAATTCTGCTTGATCTCAGTGCAGGCTCCTTAAAAATGATAGCAAGGCTCTGACAGGCGATAAGCTTCACCCCCCTCTCTATCCTCATCTCCCACTATTGCTCTTCTTACTCCCTCCCACCTCTCTTCTCCCTGTCTTCCTCTCTGCTTCTTCATTCCGTCCTAAATCTCTTCAAATGTTTAGTCTAACTTACACAGCCTTTTTCTGCATTAAAAAGCAATGCCAGCAAAAAAACTAACTGTGACCTTATGAGGCAGCAAAAGATTTCACCTTAGGGTGGGCTTAGCCTCTCAAACAAGAGCGCAAGGTATCCTTTTCCAAGTCAGTGCTGATTTTACTGGGGGACTCTTTCTCTCTTTCTACTGAAGATTTATTACCTCAGTAAACATTGTAAACCGAAATGAGTTTATGGTCACTAGTTTCAAGACTTCTTCAATACAGCATGATGTTCATTTAGTGAATTATGGTCCCATTTAGAGTAAAATAGACCATAAAGCAGGGTATTCTGTAGGGCGTGGCTACCTTGTGATTGACAGGTCGCTACCACGGCGTTGTCCGGTCTGGGAGTTGTCCGTGTTTTCATCTTTTCAACTTTAACTCTTTTACAGTGTGTTTTCAGTTCATGAAAGTAAATTGTAATATTTTGGTCTCCTAAAAATGTCTTATTCAGCTTGTTGTTGTTTATGATGTCAGGCCATCTAATCAGGAGAATCTTTCTCAAACATTGTTGATTAATGTCTGCACCTTCTAATAGCTTGCAGGTTGGCAATAAACATTATAGGTATTACTCTGTACTCTTATGGCTATTATGTAAAATGACTGCTTTAAATATTATGCACTGAGTCATGCACATGAACACAGTTATGCAGGAGAATTAGATGTTAATTTCCCTCCATCCAGTACAACTTTGAAAAAATATTTTGTATTGGAACTCATCATGCTCAGTGTGGGTTGTTTTTTCCTGTGCGCCCGCAGCAAAATGACTGTTTGTACTACTCTGAGTTGTGCAAAAGTGCATGCGAGGCGGCATGAGACAAGATAATATCATACAGAGTGCTGTGTGGTAGGATGTCATTTGCCTGTTATTTTCTAAAGCAGAGAAAGCCCAGCGACGAAGAGCCTGTTCTGGGCAGCATTTCTACTGAATTATTATACTTTTCCACTCGCAGTCCTGTTCAATATGACTTCCATGTGTGAAGTTGGCACTGTGTCTCTCTCAGTTAGGCAGAGAGCTGATGTTACTGCTGTTACCTTCTGTTTCACCTGATGATGATTCACTGATGTTTTCCAAAGGATTTAAAAATATCTCAGTGGCTGCAAGGAGGTGAGGTCACTGGGATTTAAGATCCATGACACTCGACTGCTTAATGCAGCTGTCAGTCACTCTGCTCATCAGTCATTCACCCTCCTATAATCAATATCTGCTCTTCTCTTTTGCTGTGGCTTCCCTATTTTCTGTCTTTATAAAATGACCATAGATATTTTCATGAAATAAAATACTTACTACAATATTTGGGGATATTCACCTTCTTTTTGCAAGCTAGATGAGAAACTTAATACCACTCTTATGTTTGTAACTTAAACATGAAGCTGGAGCCAGGAGCCAATTAGCCTAGCTTAGCATAAAGAAAATATGTCAACCAACACCTCTAAAGCTCACAAATTAATTGAATAAGCACTCAAACAGAAATATAAAGAGTGTAGTTTAAAGGTATAATATGTTACAGTTGTCAGCTGCTGTTTGTAAACATGACATTCAATGTTGGCCCCTCAGGCTCAACGAGCGAGGGAGGGAGAGAGAGCAGCTACGGCCAAGCGAGCTGTTGAGTGAATGAAGAGAGGAAGCGGCGTTAAACTGGGCATACGTAACAAAGCGGCGATATTTCACGACCTGTTACACCCCCATCCGGGGCACAAAGCCACTTCGCTGACACCCAGAGGAGTCCCGGACACAGCAAAAGAGATAATACAGGCAGAGGGTTTAAAGTGTCTTTACATACAGACACCAGCACACACATACTAGCTCATAAGTGATGATAGAGAGGGATTACTTTTACATTCAATCTATACATTGATTTTTTTTAGGAAATTCTTGCATATTATACCTTTAAGGGGGAGTTACATACTGTAAGTATTTCTAGATACTCCATAATATTTCTCCCATTCGCCCCTGACTTCTGTGCAGCATCTCCAAGTATGGATGGCCTTGGGTTGCTAAATTCAGTGGGTGAACAGAGTTTGTAACATAAATCACTGTACAGAAACACTGGTAGCAAAACTGGCAACTTCACTGTAACAACAACAAGCCTCCATGAAATCCCCGCACCTGGCTGTTATTCAACTCCCCCCATCTCCACCCTCCCATAGCTGCCACAACTTTTCATACAAGCACATCAATAATGCATTTGTTGGAGGCAGTTACTAGAAATGATGGGAAATAAACAAAATATCACAGATCATAGAACAGGATCTGCAACCTCCTCGATGTCCCATGCCAATTTACAATGTTTAACGTTATACATTTTTTATAATACGCATTGACTTATTCACTGCTGCAGCACATTTCCCACCAAACGGACCAATTCACTTTACAATGCTAAAATACAACTACACTAATATATAACTTGTAGCCTACTGTATTGTTATTTTAGTACCTTCTAGGCTTCAGACAACATGAAAAACACACAATTAGGAAAAGTAATGGGCTGAAAGGCTTGTAGTTTTTACAGTTTGACCCAGTTTGCATAATAAAAAACGACCGCCTTAAGGGTCATTTAGTGTTAAGAAATTGTTCCAACTTGTAGCTCCCCCTAAAACCATACAAACCTCATTCTTAATTTTCCATCTGTAATCTGATTAAACAAACAAGATAGAACATGTTAATCAATGAGCTTTGAAGGTTCTTGTAGTTTTTATTTTTAGACTCCATACTAGCTCCATACTTCACACCATAGACTGTGGCTACGCTATCACTTTTTCTTTTTACATTTAGTACATACTGCAGCTGCCCTTACAAAGTACATACTGCTGCTTGCAGTATGCATACAATTGTGACATACTACTTCCTCATAACATGGTGCCTTGAACTTGTACCCTCTTGCTCATATATCCACTGCGCAGAAAAAGCATACTGGCTTGCATACTGCAAAATGCAAGTATGGCATACTGCATTTGACATAATGTATTGGGACATACTAAATCTTTTTCTGGCATACTAAATAGTATGGTAGTAGGGGTATTGGAACGCACAGTGTATATAAAGATGGACAACTTGACAGCTCCCCAAAAGTGAAGCCAAAACATCTTGATCGCCATGAAGGCTGCCCCCTCCATGTTAGCGAATTGGACATGGGCCAAACTAAAATGTCAAAGTATACGTCAAATAATTTTTTCCCAAAAATGGTTTCTTTCATTACAGGCAGTTCTTATCACGATGTATGTTCAAGTGTTAATCCTTCTGGTAAATTTGGTTTTAATTAGTTATTTGATGCTATAAAAAGAGGGTGAGACGTCATGACTGCATTTGGCTCCACCACCCAATCACTACTGCGCAGACTCTGGCTCCAAATGACTTCAAAATCTCAAGATAGTAGCTCTTGAGATATTTTGGCTTCAATTCTGTACAGTGTGAGGAAGTGGAGACGTGTCGTCCACCTACTGTATATACAGTATATGCTTCACAAACAAACATGATACTAAATGAGCATATACTGTAGCTACAAAGAGGTAGAGGTAAGGAGAGTAACTGAATGATTTAAAAAAAAAAGAGTCAAGTAGCTAAGATTCAGAGCTTTACATCCTTACACCTCCTCCATCCCTCTCTCTCCGTTCACCCTCCTTCCATCTCTGTTGCTGTCTGATGGCGCTCTCCATCAGCCCAGCCTCTCTCCTCCTCTCTCTGTAATATGCTTGAACCCCGTGAACCTGCCTTTTCCTTACAGCTACTGCCACAGCAGCGAGGATGAAAGACTCCTCTCTCTCTTCATGTGTGAATGAGTACTGTTTGACACCACCTCTCTCTCTCTGCCTCCTATCACTCCAGCTCACATGTACTCTTCTATCTGCCATGACAGGGGTTCTTTGCGATCTCTGTGTGAGTGTGTGTGATGTTTCATGTCGACAATACCTGCAGTGTAGTTGAAATGCACCTTAATAAGTGGCCAGAGTGTATGTTATCTGGTGAAGTGTGTGTTCATATTACTCCCCTGCTTTATGTCAGTGTACTGACATGACAGCTGCTCCATGTGTGAGTGTGTTTCTGCATTGTATAGACAGATATACACATTATCAACACAGATGAAATCAGCATGTCATGAAGACGGGAACAGATAGCTGTACGGTGTGTGTAGAAGTGGGAATCTTTATATATATAGTGTAAAGCAAATAGACAGTAGATAAACACTAGCTTCTCTTAACTGAATGTAGCCTATATGCTTTGTTTCATTGTTGCTTAGTTGAAGTTATCTCTAGTAGCCAGTAGTGTGTGTGTGTGTGTGAGACTTAAAATGTATGAGATCCGGATTGAAAAAGTATGTTTGTTTGTTTGTTTGTTTTTTTAACTAACTTCACGACTTCCTCCCAGTGGGGAGGACAGGAAGCAACATGTTTGTATCTCTCTGTTATCGTGTGTGTATGTGTGTGTGTGTGTGTGTGTGTGTGTGTGTGTGTGTGTGTGTGTGTCTCAAGGCTATATGACAGACAGATATTTGAAAACTCTTTCCAGCTTTTCTGTTTTCCATCCCCTTTAAAAGAACAATTCCTTATTTGTATGCTCTAGGTCTTCCTAGCGCTCAAAGTGTTCATCCTTCTCGTTATGATAACAGTTTACTCTCAAACAGCATTACAGCACTTAATAGAGGTGTACAAGGTTATGCACAGATCAACCACATGAGCGATCATGATACGTTCTAAGTACACTTCTTAACAGCATTATCTAAACCATGTATCCGGAAGTAAAAAAATTAAAGACTTTTTTTAAAAACTGAGCACTTTAAACGTCCATTAGATCTTCTCAAGCTACTCCTTTTTTCAACGGCCATTTTTAAAATATTTAAAAAAAATCAATTATCCTTGGCTGTTGCAGGACTGTAATAAGCCCGTACAATCATTTTGTTCGGCCTAAATCAAATGATTGGACGGCCTGCCTGCACTCACTCTGTCTGTGCACTCATTAGAGTCTTCCACTAGCTGCTAGCTTGACAGCTGTGGGTACTAACAAGCCATGTTTGTTGTTCACGTTCATAATGAAAATTTGGGGGAGTGGCTGTCAATGTTGCTGACTTAGCGACTTTCTCTGTAGATTTTGCGACTTTTGGAGCTAGTGCTGCTAGCTAAAGAGTTGGCAACACTGGACTGGGTTTTTGGGTTGGACCATTTTTTAAATCAAGTGTACTCTTTCTGGTTTGGCAACATTACTGACCCTACCTTTAATGTCTGTACAAATTTAATAAAAATCCATCCAAAAGTCGTCGAGATATTTAACTCAAAACCCAAAATGTCAACCTTGTGGTGACGCTAGAAGAAAAGTCAGGGATTCACCAAAGTCATTAGCATACATTGTCTGGAGACTATGAGTGTCTCAACCAAATTTCAAGGCAATCTATCCAACAGCTCAAGATATTTCAGTCTGGACCAAAGAGGTGAGCCAACAGACAAACATTGCTCTCTGTAGACTCACAGAGAGCAATGCTGGCGCAGCATTGGTAAAACTGCGCCTGGTTGTCTGTCAGCTTGGATGATTGGTTGTAAAGCTGTGTCTAGTGTTGCTGCCGCCTCGCCAATCAGCAATAAAAAATTGCTGGTGGGTAAAATGTCATCACAGCTGATGGGAATGACAGCCAATTCGAACATGCGGCCACTTTGATAGTAGATTAGTCAAACCTCCTGGGTTCATTTAAACTCACTATATTCCAGATGGCATTAAAAACTGTGACTTTTGGTGTAATAATCGAAACATACACGTAATCTGGGAAGAAAAATCCCCAGTGCACATTCAGGATAATGCAAGAGCTGTAAAAAAAAAAAAGGCAAAACAATGGGCTATGTCATCTATTTATGATGGAACTGTTGTCGCTGAAAAGTTACTTGCCTGGTATATTTGACAAACTCAATAGTAAGTTATGTCTCCTGATTTAATTAATTTTCTCCCTCTGTGACTGTAGCAGTATCAGGAGGCCTGCTGCTGGCTATAGGACGCCCAGCTGTAAACAGCGAGAGCTTATTAAAATGCAATTAAAAGAGATCATCAGCACCGTCTCATTTGGTGTCACAGTGTGTACCAATAATAATCCCAAAGCTGGTTTGGTTTCAGCTCTGGCACTGTGCGGATTTTATTGCCAGTTGTCGAAAGTGTTTTACATTTCTGTAGGCAAGCTGTTTACAGAGGCGTTATTATGTTTTTGGTGCTAGCGAGCCGTCTGACTGAGAACTTTACCAGGTGTTAAATTAAGTCTACAATTTGTGACACTGGCATCTACCTATTTGTTTTTTGAAAGATTTCTTTTTCATTTTTGCTTTTATTTGACGGAGAACAGTGTAGAAATAGGGAAGAGAGAGGTGACGTGCAACAAAGATCCCAAGGTTGGAATCAAACCTGTTGCGGTTATATGAAATGTGCTGTAACCACTCAAATACAAAGGCACTCCCGGCATCTACCTATTTTAGAGAACTTCTGTTTAATTTCCAATATTTTCTGATCGCATATCTCAAGACTTTTCATCGTTGACTTATCTGCTCTCCACATATTCAATCTGACTGAAAGTGTGACACTGCCTGAGAGCAGTTTCCTCAAAGCTGAAAAGTAAAAATCAGTGGGCAACTCCAGGGTCTGAGAAGTCAAGACAATGTGGAAGTGCCTTAAACTTGCATTCTTTCTAATAGCCAGCAGGAGGTGACAGCACTGGTTGCAAAAGAACTCCGATTGTATAGAGAAGTCCCTCCCCTTCCGGTGGAGCAATTCAAATGGGATCAAAAAAATATTTGTCTCTCGCTGTTGACTACCGTTCATATTTTTTCCGAAACAAGGTCCCATGGTGGTCCATGGGAAGGGGCGGGACTTCTCCTCTCTATAGAAGTCTATGGGAAAATGACCCTACTTCTAACTTGATTTATTACCTCAGTAAACATTGTAAACATTGTAAACATGAATTTATGGTCTAAATCAATAGTTTCAAGTCGTCTTCAATACAGCATGATGTTCATTTAGTAAATTATGGTCCTATTTAGAGTCAAATAGACCATAAAGCAGGGGATGCTTTAGGGCGTGACTACCTTGTGATTAACAAGTCGCTACCACGGCATTTTGCGGTCTGGGTTGTTGTCCGTGTTTTCGTCCTACAGCTTTAACCCTTACACATTGTGTTTTTAGTTTACGAAAGGTAATTGTAACGATTTGGTTGCCTAAAAATGTCTTATTCAGCATTCGGTTGTACATAGCTCCACTCTGTCGTGTCACTTCTGGTTGCAAAAACCAAGATGGCGACGGCCAAAATGCAGAACCAAGGCTTATGGAAAGGAGGCTGGGTCACGGGTGGACATGGGTATTGCGGTATGGGGTATAACACATGCACAGTGTAACTGAAGCTGCGGTCGTGCGTTGCGATTGGCTCAATTTCGGCGAGGGCAGACCAGATTTTACTGGGGATGTGTTATACCCCCAAAGATATGACGTGTTGATGACGCGTGAATAAGCCTCCTTCAATAGGCCTTGTGTAGAATGCAGGGCTTGAAAACGGTAGTCCACAAACCAGTGGGTGACGTCGCGATGACTACGTCCACTTCTTAAATACAGTCTAAGGTAAAAACACAGACACAGTGATGTGATGGAATGACTCAGAGTCAAGAAGATTTTTTTTTGTAGTCATGAAAACAGTGGCTTTTTAATGTAAACACTACATTCGATTGGTTTTTCCAGCACGGACATCCCACATGAAATAACAACCATTCACTAAAGAGGAGTAGAGGGAGAGAAAGAGAGAGAGAGAGAGAGAAAAAAAGCTGCACAGAAAAAAGCATTCACTGGGTAAAGAACAGAACAAAGAGGAGGTAAAAATAAAAAAAATAATGAAGGTAACAGGAACAGAATGCCAAAGAAACAGGTATATCATGTCATTATACACAGTTGTTTTCTCTTTTCAAAACTAGAAATCAAGAAGGCAAGAAAGAGAGGCAATATAGATAGATGGATAGATAGATCGATGAGGAGTAACATAGATTAGGTATGAACAGATAACAAATTTCCAAATCTACTTATTGTGTGTGCGTTTGTGTGAGTGCGAGCGAGTGTGTGTGTGTGAGACGTAAGAACTGTGCTTTTCATTGTAGACCTGGAAGGTGTGTGTCAAACTGAAAAGAGACAGAGAAGAAGAAGAAAGGAGCATGATTTTATACAGCGTTGATGTGTGAACATGCGGCGTCCCTAACTAGCGGACGCAGCGAGAAACGTGCTCTCCCCAAAAAAGTGGTTCATTTTTTTCAGAAATAATAAAAAATAGATATTGTTATAATATTATATTTAATCGTTCTGAGTCAGGCTAAAGTGAGGACACGGTTCTAATGCAGGGAAACAGGCAAAACGGTAAAAGGAGAGGGGGGTGGGGCACAGTTCAGAGCATTACAACAACACGGGGTCAGTCTGAAATTGTCATGGCTCCACATCAGCTCGCTGTCAAACTGGAACCCTTTGCAAAACATCTTTATTTTAAAAAAGGGGGATATAGAGAAAAAAAAATGTTTCATAGCTACAAAGCACAAGAAAGATCATCTTTTGAGAATATTACAGGATCATAGTGATCGTTGTTGTCGATGTTGTAATACCCAAGTTCATTCGTTTTATTTATTATTATAGGTGTCGATGTTTTTGTCGTTTTTTGACTGTTTGAATTCTACGTGTTACTGCAAGAATTCCAAAATCTACACTTCTTCTTCAAAGCCTCCCAAATGAAACGCTGACTCTCACATTTTTTTTTATATTTGACCCCGCTCCGTCCCATTCAGGAACCAATCGTTGCTCTCCTTTTGCTGCTATCCGTCTTTTTTGTATTTTTTCCATCTTTTTTTAATTATCTTTTTCAATTTTTATTAGAATGTTTTTTTTTATTATTATTATCTCGACAGCATCTATGTGAAGCTTTTTTTTTTTTTTTTTTTTTCAGGTTTTATGAATTAACTGGTCTCTTTATACAAAGGCTTGAGTATCTCATGCTATCTGTGTCAGGGTTTTAGGAGTAAGAGGGGGAGAGAAGGGAGGTAGGGAGGGGAGAGAAGGGTTGGAAAGAAAGGAGGGACCAGGACGGCAGGGCGCCATGCAAAAAGAAAGAGAGATGGATGAAGGTGAGAGAAGTAAAGGCATGGTGGTGGTGTGTAAATGAAGAGAGAGAAAGAGAGAGAGAGTGGTATGTGTAGGACAGGCGATCAATCAATAAATAAATTAACAAATTAATCAACCATTATCAAACCAGGAGTGAGTTTCCTTACATGGAGAATGTTAGTAGGTCTAGAGGTTATAACAGTGAGGAAGGTAGAGTCATAACGTTGTGTACTTGCTTCTAAAAGCGTAGCTATCTACAGTACAGTACCTCTGTTACATGGCACTGATAGGACGTTTAGCACATTTCCTATTGGCTCTCAGGCTCGGCCATGACTGGCGGTTGGCGAATGGCTAAGGCCAGGTTTGGGAAACAGGAAGCCTCACTTCCTGTCGATGAAAACCGCATCGCAGGGAGTAAAATGATACAACTTACTCAAAAACAAAAAGGAAATTGACAACAAACATCTTAAAACGTCTTGGCTAATGTAAACAAAAGACTAATGTTAAAATCAGTGTTGTCAGTTTCAGCAGGTCTCGAGTGTTTCTTTTAAGGTTTTCGCCGACCCGTCTGATGTTTTTTAGTGCTATCGACATTTTCACATATTTCCGCAAAAAATTGTTATTACATAATCACTACTATAGCAAAAGAACAAACAAAATCATACACAAATAAAAGGTGTCAAGGTGAGGCAAAATGTGAATAAAAATCAGTGTACAGACTGATACTCATGTAATAAATATACACACGATCAACAAAAATAAAACAGAAGTCATATCCATAGTAATAATAATAAAAAAAAATCTGCCAAAAAAAAAAGTACAGGTTTTGTTTTTGTTAACAAAAGACAGCTGAGAAAGAAAAAGAGAGTAGAACGGGGAACGGAGGCTTTCATTGACTTTGTTCAAGAAGTTTTCAAGGCTTCAGGGTTTCGTGTTTTCTACTAAAACAAATCTGTTTGCTTGGCAGCGGGCCAAAGAACATCAGGAGGAGAAGTCGGAGCGCGAAGAGAAGAGACAAGAACT
>CAKALG010013995.1:712-11196 GCA_916700815.1 Helicolenus hilgendorfi
CACCTTTCAACAGCCAGAACGACCAGTGACCAGAGCGCTATCTCACCGCCTAGGGTAGCAAAGAATCCTTCCAGGTTGCAGCCGAGGCGTCCTAGGACGAAGTAGCCGTGCATAGAGGTGTACATCGTTGTGGTGAATCCTCCAAACACCATGAAGAGGTTAGCCACCGCGAGATTCAGCAGGATGTAGTTTAGAGGGGTCCGCAGCTTCTTGTGTTCGAGGGTGACGTACAGAGTGAGGAAGTTGACGGGGAAGCCAAGAAGGATGAGCAGGAACATGTAGGCCCCCAGGGCAGCGAAAGCTGCTGGGTTGACAAGGTAGTACTGAGGGTATTCATAAGGATTCCGGACAATGCCGGTGGTGTTTACCATAGGGACATAGAAGTATGGTCCCTCTGTGCCGTTCATGGTTGCGGCTTGCGGTTGCGATCAGCCCCTTCGGTTTGGTGTCTTCTGGCTGCTCAGGAGAGTGATGGAGAGATACGCTGCTACAAATGGACCCAGGTGGCCACGGTCTGGCTTTTAAAGGCACACCTTGGATTATCAGTTTCCAAATCCGTCAGCACAAAGTGATTTAGGACACAGTTAATATCTAATCCAGCCACCACTGCAAACATAACTGACCACTCATCAAGATATTAAGGTTACACCGGCTCATGCTTATCATGGAGCTATCCGCTAACTTCTTATTTTAAAGCATGATACCTCATGTAAATAATACATCTTTTCACTGAGTTTGAAAGATACTATCGAGGGCGACTGTTTTTGTGCACAGGAGACAGTGAACGTCTCCCCATATTTGTGTGACTTTACTCCAGGTGCTCACAACTCCTTCAGCAACAACCTGCAGTCGGAGAGGATTGTAGCCACTGATTTGCTCACATATAGATGTGAATTGAATCTGTTTTAGCTGTGCGATGGACTGGTGACCTGTTCAAGGTGTCTCTCTGTCTTCTGCTGGGAGACGCTCCAGAATAGAGCCAAGCAGGTCACGGTGGTGAATTCATATAAATTAATTTCATAACTTGTAACCCCAAAACCGTAATCTAATAGTGAATGTACAGAATGTATAACATTAAGTTATAACTATAACATCTAGTGTCATTTTTATTCTAAAAACAAACTCATCTCCAAGTCATGTGCCTTTAGTCTAATTCTGAACACAGGTTCGAGAAATATCTGAACATAAGTGCATATTTTAGACAACTTTAGTGAGGGTGATCACAGGTTCATTTTAAGAAAGGTATGAATTATATTTAGACACAAAAATCACTCACTGGTCTATAGTTTACCCTTCTGACAAACAAATAATATTCCTTCCTGATAAGTCTTCCTGACGACAAATTGCTCTAGAGTAGGACTACAACTAACAATTATTTTCAATCAATTGATCTGCCATTTATTATTATAATTTTCTTGATTAATCATTTAGTTTAAGTATAAAATGTTTTAAAAATAGTGAAAAAAATGCCATTTAAAATTTCTCCAAGCCCACAGTGATGTGTTCAGTTTGCTTGTTTCGTCCAACGTCAGCCCAAAACCTAAATATATTCAACTTACTGTCATACATGACAAAGAAAAGCAGCAAATCTCAAATGTTTAAATGATGAAACGATTAATCGATTATCAAAATAGTCACAGATTAATTTTCTGTTGATCAACTACTCATTGTAGCTCTGCTCTCGAGATCTCTTTATTCTTATACCAAAAGAATGACTCATGGAGTAACAACCTAATCCTTCTATGATTGTTTGAAATGCATTGAAGGCCAAAGAGAATATATAGATAGATGTACTTTATTGATCCCAAATTGGGAAATTATTGTGTTACAGCAACAAGTTATCAAGGCAATGCACAGACAGTAAATAAGATGTACATATCAAGACTATAGAGAAATATATCCATAGAATACACAATATAAATAATATTGGAATACACCATAAATACCATAAATAAATACACCATACATTAAGATACAATGTTTTGTTTTTAAATAAAAAAAATAATTGAGGTAGTATATGTGCAAATGTAGATGTGCAAAATTCAACATATGCAAGATTATTGCAGGAGCAAAAACAGAACATATGGTTGAGACAGAACCTATAAAACCTACATACAACCATACATAAATTGAAATCATTTTACTGCAGTACTGCCTTTGTGTAACCACTAAAATATTTTACAGAAATTAAAAATCTCTTGCACATTGGGTTTTCCTGGCCTAGTTGGCAGCAGAAAATATCAGACTTTGAAAAAGTCTTAAAACACATCCTGGTCTCTTGTATTAATGTGTGTTAAGAGGTCAGTTTTCTGTACTGTGTTGAATGTAGAGCAGAGGCAGTGGTGTTGCTGAGTGCTGGGCCATCTTAGCTGTTGGTAAAGAGCTCAGCACTTTCCTAATGGGTGTTGTATTAAAGGGATTTGGGGCTTATGTTACTCTCACAGGCCTGTAGTGGATTTAATGTCGCAGAGGGTCACTCTCGCTCAGTAGGATATTCCTGGCTTCAGATGTGATATCTTCTTCTTCTTTTTTTCATTATTCAAAATTTTGTTTATGAATGTGTAGCACGTCAGGATAATGAAACTTGTGATACCTTTGATAACTCTGACAAACCATGAATTGATTTTTTAAAACTTACTACAGTTCCTGGCAGAAAAATCACATAAAGCTGCAGCCAACGATTATATTCATTACTCGATTAATTGATTAATCATTTGGTGTATAAAACAATAGAAAGCTGTTAAAAACGCTCATCATGATTTTCTAAAGCCCAAAGGTGTCATATCTTCAAATAGTCCAACAGTCCAAAAGTACACTGATAAAACACCTGCTGTGTACTTGCTCTTTCTGTGGTGGGTAACTGCAAGTGTTTGAGCAAAGTAAAGGGAAATGTTGCTTTCTGAGTAAACTTTGTTCTTTGGTGGAGAATAACTAAGCATGGAAGCCCATTAATAAAATATATGGCATGCATATGAATCTGTGAAAGAGAAATAGCAGAGTGGAAAAGTTATTGCAATGACTGCAGGCTTAAAGTGCACAATTTCGTAACCTAAGCTGCTGTCTGTAGGTAAAGACTGAAAGATGGATAATTATTGTGGTGACATCAATTTAAATATAAAGCTGGCATAAAAAAAAAATCTTATTTTCACAGAAAAGAAACCATCACATATTGTTTCTGAAGTCATGAGAGACAGCTTAAGACTATGGAACAAATGCTAATTGTTGATATTTGTGAATATAGACTAAGTAATATAAGGACAGCTTAAAAATGTTCTTGTAGAAGACATTAAAGGGATTGTTTGTAACTTCTTACACGTATAAATCAAATATATAAATCCCACAAGACCTGCAGTTTTGGAGATGCTCTGACCCAGTCATCTAGCCATCACAATTTGGACCTTGTCAAAGACGCTCACATCCTTACGCTTGCCCATTTTTTCTGCTTCCAACACAAAGTTCAAAGTTCAAAATGTTCACTTGCTGCCTAATATATCCCACCCACTGCCAGGCGCCATTGTAACTAGGTAGTCAATGTTATTCACTTCACCTGTCAGTGGTCTTAATGTTATGTCTACTATGACAACGACCTAATACTACTACTAATACTACTACTACTAGTTGATTTGATAGTTACTAAATGTTTGTTCCAAGTACCTCAGTTCTCGTCTCCTCCAGGCGCTTCAAGTCTCTTTGTTCATTCAATAGTCTGGACAGAAAACAGACATTTACACCAACAGTTACAGAACATATTAAATCTCTCCTGCTCCAATAACAGACCCTGGTTCACCACTTTTTAAGCAGACTTTTTGCATCAGTTTTCATGGAAGATTGATGAAAACCTTGTACAACACAAAACACAGGTAGATAGGTGCATACATAGATATATTGGGTCATACATTGATAATCGTATCATGTAATCACAATGTGCATTGTGTAATGATGACAGTGAGTTAAAAGTGACTTATATTAATTACATTTAAGGCCCTTAAGTCACAAAATTTCCCCTGGTGTCCTCATTCTGTGAGTTCGTCCAGCATCGATCTCATCTCAGAGGCAGGTGAGCTGCTACTGATGAGCCTGGAGGACACAAAATCATTAGAATATAAAAATCAAGTAATTTGACTGTTGCAGTTTCCAGCTGTGTACAGACGGTAGTGTTCTTCAGGTCCACCTCTCCTCACATTGATGTCCTCATCTCGAACCAGTCTGCTGCTCCTCCCCCAACATCTCCTGACAAATCTGAAGACTTTTCCATAGTTCCCACGAACCGCGTAAACACCAGTCCACCTGCAACCGGCTATACGATGAAACAAAATGAATAAGTCACCAGAATTTTGAGTTGCATTAATTTCAAGTTGCACCATGTCGCACACATTCAAACCGACCTTGGTGTATGAACTAAAAAAGTGTATATTTGTACTGATAATTTATCTTTCATTTCATCTAATTTCCATTAACTTTGTCGTTAATAATTTAAATACGATAAAGCTTGTATTAAAGGGTGTTTTTAGGAAACACTAAAGGACCCATTTCTGTGACATTGGGATATATGCCATTGCAGCCACATATACATAATCCCCCATACTGACAGAAATACATCATGAAAACTCTTGAGGATTTGCTGCTTTTCTTTATCATATATGATATTAAAGGAAATATATAGACAATCTACGTCTGGTAGTTAGTGTATAAATAAATTATACTGTGCATAGACATATAGTACGAATACAATATAGTACTTAACTTAAACTAAAGCCATCCTGCGAAAAATTAGTAAAAGACTAGGACAGACTAGGGTCAGGTCAGTAGGATGACTAACTCTACAGTACACCAGCTATTCATCCACATGCTGTAAAGGATTTACAGATGCAGGAGATCAGGACAAACCTATTGCTGAGTTGCAAAGCCTCTCTACTCCGCTGAGGCAGCTCTGGAGGTGTTTTGCTGCCCTCTTCAGGAAACTCAAATAAATACACTTATACACAAATCACAGGGTCTATTTTCATTGCTACCAGTAAATTGATTCATATTATTTTTAACCAGGTTTTAAAAGACGAATCTAAAACTCAAAAAATTTGATCAGCTTCTTCCACAGCAACATCTTTGGATTTTTCCAAACTTTCAACCATAATCTCTGGGTGTTAGAAATTTCAACATTTCAGGTCCATTTTTTAATCTTGATTTGAAACTCCTATCAATACAGAAACAAACAATGGTGGTAAGTGACATCTTCCAAATACTGTATTGAGGTACTTGAAGTGCTATACTTTAGTATATCCACTTTCTGATACATTATGCTTCTACTTGTCTACAGTTCAGGGGGAAATATTGTACTTTTTACTCCACTGTATTTATCAGACAGCTGAAGTTACCAGTCACTTTTCAGATTTGGGATTTAAAATGATATCATATGTTTATAAAATACACCACATTGTGATTTAAGTGGCAGTAGCAGTATATTTTTGGCATCATTGGGCAAAATTCCATAATAAACTTTCAGCATATTGTAATTCAAGTGTTTTGAGAGAAAACTAGACTTCTGCACCTCCTCATGGCTCTGTTTTCAGACTTTAAAAAATCTATCCCATGACGGGAGACTTTGGCCAATCACAATCATGGAGAGAGAGCGTTCCAACTGGCTGAGCTTCGGTTATGTGACGGGCATTTGACGTTCCTTCAAGATATCTCATCATGGCTGCCAGGTCACAAACTTTCTCATTTTACAGCTAAACCGTGCACTACAAGATGATTCTGAAAATATTTGAGGCAAGAAATAGGCATTACAGTAACATAGTATTGATTCAGATTTGATCAGCGCTTTTGACAGAGAGTTTGAGAGTGATTGACAGCCGGCTCTCATTAACAGCAGATGGACAGCAGACCTCAGATAAGCTCTGACTGCTTGTTTTCCTCCGGTCTCTGAAATCTTGCAGATGCCGTTAGGAGCACCGGAGGACATCGGAGGACATCGGAGGACACAGAGGCACATCATTTTTTTCAGGTTACCTGTTTCATATACTACTGTCGATTTATAAAAATAGCTTTTTTAAAATCATATTTGCTCCAATCTCGCCTTCTTCAGCTTTAACAAAGTGGTTCCCAACCCCTTTGGCCTGTGGTCCCTCGCTAAAGAACACTTTGACTAAATTATATAACTGTATATAAAGTAGTTAAAACACACCTTAACCATCTTAAACAGTAAAATGGTGTGTACACGTTGATGCATCAGTATTCATATAATGTCATATATAATAATATATCAGTCACAGGAGTACTTTTACCTTTAATACTTTAAGTACATTTAGCTGAAAATACCGCTGTATAATAATTATAATAATAATAATGAAACAATAGCTATCCTCAAAGTAGAGCTCTGGACTGAACCAGCTAAATGAACCACCCTAAATTCACAAAAAAGTTGTGTCGGACTCTTGTTATGTTGCAAAATTGTCCGTAAACAATGGTGTTGGCCTTGGTTATGGTTTTATTGCTTTATTGTTTGATGAACTGGTTTATTTCCATTGAACTCCCTTTCTAAGATGATAAACTGAATATGGACACTACTGTAGAATATAAAAAGTATCCACCTTGAGTTTCTAGATGCCTCCAACGAGGACCTCTCTAATGAATAATACACACAGATTCGGCCTTATCCTTATGAATAGTGTATGACTTTCTCTCCAAAGAGAAACACATAATAGCACAGGAGATGTACTGTTACTTCCTTGAGGTGTGGTAATGTGTAAAGTAGAAACCTTTGGTCAGGTACAGTCAAACCATGCCACGCAGTTTTAGCGTGCCAAGTTGTGCTGAGACTAGGGCTGTCCTGAATACCATCTTTTTGGGCTTTGAAACTTTGGTGAAGCTTCAATAAAAACAAGTCTACTGATACTAATACTAGTACTAATAGTACAAGCAGCAACTATAATTACTGCCTTGCGGTTGTATGCCTCTGCTAACCAGTTTCAGTTTACATTCATGTCTGTCCAAAATGTCATTAATTCATCATTTCATCCTATTAGATATTTGTGTGCCAGTGTCATAAATCTTCAGTTATGGCCAAAAACATGTTTATGAGGTCACAGTGACCTTTCACCACCAAAATCTAAATCAGTACATCCTTGAGTCCAAGTGGACGTTAGTGCCAAATCTGAAGAAATTTGCTCAAGTGGTTCCTGACATAACGCTTTCACAAGGATGGGACAGACGTGAGGTCACAGTGTCCAGGCATTCTTGAGATGTGGCATTCACGAGAATGGACCGATGGACGGACTACCGAAAACATAATGCTTTCGGCTACGGATGTAGCCGACACAAAGGCATAAAAATAACGGGGCACTTTGATTGAATATAGGAAATGAAATGTGTTTATCCACCGTTTGACACCCTCCTTTGACCACTGGTCACGGCTATGGTTACACACACCCTCAAGCAGGTAGACCTGTTGTAATGGGGATACAAATCCCTGCCGTTCTGGGCTGACGCGCCGATTCAAACAGAGTCACACCAAAGAAAGGCGCTCTAGTCTGGAGGAAGTATTGTTTTCGGTGAAAACCATATGACAATAGCCCTGAAATCAGATTTAATACAGCAATCAACTAGTTACTGTAACTATTCCTCTAACTTTTCAACCCGTCTCAGGAGAGTTAGCGTTCAAGTGTTTCCATCATCAGTTCTGTGGTTGTCAATCCTGGCTACATTTAGACACAGCAATGACTTGACAGTATCCATTTATATTACAAATAAAACTTGTTCCAACAGCCACAGCTTTGTTTCCTGACTTCAGCTTTTTTTTTTTTTGTTTTTGCGTATGAAGATGACTGTGGTTTCTAGAGGACAAATGTGTGGGCAGAGTGTGATGCTCTCTCACTCTGCCCACAGGAACTCTCTTGCTGAGTGACCGGTAGAAAAGAGGGAACACTCTGTGACCACGACATGGCACATTCACCACCACCAGATCCCACATGCATTTCACACCGAGGGTTATAAATCATCGAACCCGTAACGGCAAAAATAACATCAACTGGTGTCGAAGATGTCAAGATTAATTTTGAGTTTCACTGTCCAAACAATAAAAACTCTGTCACATACAAAGCTTAAAATAATCTTTGATGCCATTTGGTTTAGGACTGTAACTACAGATTATCATTATTGATTAATCTGTTGTAGAGCTGCAGAAATTACTCGATTCGCAAGAAAATTATTGCAAATATTTTGACAAATTATCGTTTTAGTAATATTTTAAGCAAAAATGGCAAATATATGTCCCGGCTCCAGCTTCTCAAATGATTTTATGCTTTTCCTAATCTTACACGATAATAAACTCAATATCTTTGGGTTTTGGACTGTTGGTTGCACAAGACAAGACATGTGAAGACATCACCTTGGTCTGTGAGAAATGATAAAGGGGCTTTTTCCACTATTTACTGACAGTGACAAAATGAATAATCGATTAATGAATAATTGAAACTTTTATCAATAACAACAATAAAGCGCTAATCTGTTGATTTTTTAAATTAATTAATCATTAAGTGTATAAAAGTGAAAAATGCCCATCACATTTCCCAAAGGCCCGGGTGATGCCCACAAATTTCTTTCTTTGACCGAATTACAGTCTAAAGATCTAAAATATTCTATTTTCTCCAACATGAGACAAAGAAAACCAGCAAATCCTCAAAAAACAAACTCTCATTTAATAAACTACTAATGTGGCATTTTTGCTTGATAAATTACTCTTTTTCACATTTTCTATGGGTGCGAGATGAAATATCAAATTTATATATATTAAAATCACGCTGGCATGGGATCGGTACTCTTTATCGGCCGATACCGCAAGTTCAGGCATCGGAATCGGTATTGGGAGGGGAAAAAATTGGTATTGGAACATCTCTATTGCTCTCAACAATTTGGTTACATGATAGTTTTGTTAAATTTGCAGCAAATGATGTACAGAGGTTGTGTTGAGGTGAAATAAAGTGATCTATTTAGTCGAGTAGAGTATCTATATCTATGTAATATCTTTATAGAGGGAGGTGAGTAAAAACACTGTGTGATTGATAAAAAAGAGTAGAGGTCCAATGATTCGTTTGGGCGATTACTTTTTTGATGATCAAGTAATCTGTAATTGTGGACTTATAGTTTCAGCATTTATTCCAGTAATCATGTGATTAGATATAGTCACACATAAACTCCAAACTAAAAATCAACATGCCAGCGAATATAGGCTGTAAGATAATTACTACATACATCTTACCAACCCCACTAGAACACAGCCTCTCCTTTCCCTTCACTTCAAAGCTGAAAACAGGACTGTAAATCAAAGCTTCATATAAAAAGGCAGTCGACTGGAAATCTCTGGTGCTGCACATGCTTTCAGGATGTTTGCCAGCAGTGGGAGCTGTTAGGCTTCACTGTACTGCCTGACATGAAATCGTTCACATTCAGCAGTAGTGTTGACTCTACAGCAATCGACTGAAGCAATATTTGCATCTTGTTGCTGAATTAGATAGCACCATTTCAGGCCGACAGTATTCGAGGGTGCCAAGCTGCCTTTTTTAAATACATTATTCACGTGGTTGGTGACAGCAGTGCTTCTATCTCCAATCCTGGTGCATCATAGCTGATGCATGGCCTTGTTTCTTTAACGGAATCAATGTCTTTTAGACCATCACTGCTATTATTGTGTAGAGGGGGGATGTGTCAGCACTCTCAGCAGGCAGTACACGCAGATGGAGACCCTGAGACCCTCCCCTCCTACCAAAGACTGCTATTGTCAGGAATAGCATCCGGGCCCATTCAGTAACCTTAAAGTGCAGAGAAGATGAGGTCAGATGCGTTGTTACAGCTTCCTTTAATGGAAAACCTGCAGAAATCAGATCATACTGCATTAACGGCATCCACTCTCACCTGAAGTTATCTGGGGGTGGTGTTTGTCAGACTGGCTCGTCACGTGTCTGAAACAGATTTCTGCTTGGATGCGTATTTGCATTTGTGCATAGCTATTGATCCCTGGTGTGCAATCAGCTGAAATCTTCATGTAATAGACCTCTTCAAAGAGAGTGCGAGTTAGGGATGCTAGTTTTGAAAAATGTTCTTAACCGATAACCGACCCTTGTTAACCTGATTATTAACCGACAAGATTTGTGCCTCGCATGCAGCGGTGTGCCAGCTGCAGTTTAGGAGCACAACAGACAACTGAGTGCCTAGTTCACCCGTCCGGGAGCGTTAACATAGCAGATAGATAACTTAGATGCTGCATATAGTGTCGCAGACATGCAGCCACTTTCCCAGTAACTGTCCACCGCACATTTATTTTAGCAAGTTGTCAGCTGTGTGTCTGCTTGACTTTAGCGAGTGTCCGACAAACAGTGTGTGTATTTGTGCTACGTTAGCAACTCAAGCATTGCCAGAGGCTTCGTGCTCGCCGCCGCACACGTACAGTCTGCGTGACTTTAGCGAGTGACCGACAGACCGTGTGTGTGTGT
>CAKALG010013999.1:703-10998 GCA_916700815.1 Helicolenus hilgendorfi
TGTTTGTGCCTGTACCAGTCAGAATACTGGTGTTTTCCTGTCTATTATATAAGATCAATCAAATCCTTTCATTTTAATTAGGGCTCGGCAATATGACAATATATATCTTCAAAATTATATAAAAATGTCTACCGTATATATTCTTCTATATCATTTCTATCGCGATATAGGCTAGGTCGATATCTATTTTTTTTCCGCTATAATTTCACTTAAAACTGTTCATTTTGCACTCAAGTTCTTAAAATGAGAAAATACTCGGTACTTTTTATTTGTCAGGTATTTAATTCACACAGGACTATACCAAAATAGATTTTTTTACGTGGTTATTTCATATACACCAATATATTTATAGTAATATTTATTGAATTACCAGAAAACATGCTATATCGTGATATTTATCGTTGTCGAGATATGAAACAATCTATATTGTGATAGAAGATTTTGGCCATATCGCCCAGCACTAATTCTAATCTATATTGTAAACACTTACAGTCACTGACATCAGTATGCAACTGCTCTATCATTGGCTGAAAACACAGACAGCAACACTTCAAATGTCAGTTAAATGCAGGCTACTGTAGACAGATAATTAACTAGTCAGCACACTGAACGGCTAAAAGTTTACCTGCAAGCGTAAATATGAGTCAGTTTCAGATGCTGTTCGTCCTTATTTGTCAGTACCACAGCTAACAAAACACTGTCCTTGGATTGTAAACTGCAGTCACCGGTGCAAGATGATTTACTTTGTGTCGCTGTTCCCCTGCCAGCTCAGCTGTCAATCAAACACACACCACTGGCCCACCCACTCAGAGGCTTGAAGGAAGAAATATTAATAAATGGGTTTATTTTGACACAATATTTGACTGTAAAGGGGAATGATTCATTGTTTCAGTCAGACTTTAGGTGATTTTTTTTTTTGTACATACTTTTCTGAACAAACTAGGGCTGTCTAAGTTAACGCAATAAGAAAGCGTTAATGCAAATGCAAACGCCACTAATTTCTTTAACGTGTTAACTTGTAATTTTTAGGTTGTAGCTGTAAATCAGGAAGGAAAAACTGGCATGGTATATACATCCATTTGCATAAAACAATCTTATTTGCCCACTCCCATGTAGATAAGAGAATTAAATACTTGACAAATCTCCCTTTAAGGTACATTTTGAGCAGATAAAAAATGTGTGATTAATCACGATTAACTATTGACAATCATGCGGTTCATTACGATTAAATATTTGAATCGATTGACAGCCCTAGAACAAACAAAATGTTGTCGGCTTCTTCCAGCCAAAGGTGAATCTGAACTTTTTCCTCTGCTCCTTTCTGAATCTTTTACCATAGAAACAGAGAAAGAGAGAAGGGGAGTTGAAGACTGAGAGAGAAACAGAGTGAGTGCGAGACAGAGACAGAGAGCTATAGAGAGAGGGAAAAGGTGGGAAGGAGAGATTTCTGCCAGTTTTTTTTCTTTCCTCCCCAAAACCAGCAGCTCATTTTGGGCAGTGATTCAGCAAAATTGATTTCAGGAAGAGAGAGTGCGAGAGAGAGAGAGAGAGAGAGAGAGAGGGAGGGAGAGAGAGAGACAAAACGTGTGGAGACTTTAGAAACTCCAGCCCAAAGTTGTATCAAATGATATTATGCTGCACTTTGCGAAACTGCTCACATCCACAGTGCTGCTCAGCGGGGAAACAGGTCTCCTCTCCCAGACGTTGTCACAGTTTATCAGTTATTTAGCCGACAGACACGGCTGTACAGTAAATACTGTAAAATCATGCTTTACTAGGAATATTACGCACTCATTTTCCAATCGGCTGCTTCTGGTCCCCTCCACAAAATGTTTAGTCTAGTTGTTATCAGAGTGAAGTCTCTCTCTCCACACTCACTGCCTATGTAATGATGCGGTTTCCCTGTATTGTGGCTAAAGCTCCAACCTCTTTCAACTCAGGCCACACCACTTGCATTTAATTTACTGCAGTCTCGACGTGATGGTGATTTATGGCAAAGAGAAGTGGCATCTAAAGCCAGAGAGTCCCCTGAATCTGTGGCATCTGCAGAGCACATTTCTGATTGGCTCACGCTTTATCCCTACTAATGATTCTTTCCTGTTTTTGTGAACTCTGTGACGCAACCCAGATTATTTCGCTGATAAAATGTGTGCGAGAGAGAGAGAAGGGGAGTGAGACGCATGCACTTAATGAAGTATTTTCGGCACATCGATGCACATAAACCTGTTTGGTAAACACGCACATCTCCGTGTAGTCCACATATGTTCATGTGTGTCATTTCTGTCAACATGTTGTACATCCTTCTTACATTTTCTATGGTGGGTAGGGTTAGATATGGGGCAGACACAGCCTTAGAAAAGTGGTGCATACGCGCAGCGCTCTGCAATCTGGGGGGATTTGGTATTCTGCTGCTAGCTCAGACTAGCAGGATCCTCCTCTGCACTGTGTGGAAATATTGTTTCACTGGGCTCAACGTGTGTGGTAGGAATAGAGCTAAGATGTGAATGAGTAAGTTGCATGAAATCAGAAAGAGCGGGTAAATAAATGAATAAATAAGTGAGTACGGAAAGAAACTTTTTGTGAAGCTTTAAATGTTTTTGTTCCCTCCTCCTCCTTCTCTTCCTTCAGGGACCGCATGCAGCAGTCAGCCATGTACGACCTGTGTCTGGGCATGAGGCAGGTGAGCCAGGAGTTTCTACGACTGCAGCTGAGCTACGACGAGTTCCTCTCCATGAAGGTCCTTCTGCTTCTCAGCACAGGTAGGCAGCAAGCTACAGGCCCTTATTTATGAATTATATATATACCCATGTGCTCACACAGGGCTTTTTTTTTTCTTCCTGCAAGCACAAATTACTAACTTTATGATGAAATGTCATTTGGACATAATTTATTTAAAAAAATTATGTTGTCAGCGTCAATTCAAAGCAAGAATTAATTGAAATTTCAGGCTCAATCAATAACTCAAACTTACTAACAAACAATAAAATCAGTATTTCCCAAAGCCCAATATGACGTCCTCAAATGTCTCAAAGATATTCAGTTTACTGTCACAGAGGAAATAAAGAAACCAGAAAATATTCACATTTAAAGTCAGAGAATTTTGAATTTATTTCTTAAAAAATGACTCAAATGAATCGATGAACCGATTATAACAATAGTTGGCAATTAAATTGACAACTATTTGATTAATCGTTGCAGCTCTAGATGCTGCATTCAAAGTCATCCCAATGGTGCTCAAGTGGGATGATTCAATGTTGAAACTCCTTGTGAGTATGAATGAATGGATAGTCTGCTGTGATACTCAGCATTTTAAAGGGACTCAACCCTGTGCATTGTGTCTTCACGCTGCGCCCTGATTCAACCATTATGGTGGTGCAGTTGGAAGCAGGAGTTATCAGAAAAGATCAACAGTGCTGATGTTTTAAATCCACTGATAATCTGTGGTTTATTTTGAAGGAAAGGTGTATTTTTACACCACATACAGACAAAAGGTGTAATGCTTTCATGGCTTGAGCCACCCAACATCTCCCACATCCCTCAACCACAAGAAGTGTATTGATAAGGTGTCTTTCGGCGGCGTTCGTACCCGCCTTCCCGGCTCCCACGACAGTGCCTTTTCAAAGCCTAGTTAGATTATCATTCTCGGTAATCCGTTAACAAGCGTGGAAATAGATTTGATGTTGCATGCACCTGTTTGTGTAGTTTATGCAAATAAAAAAAGAGCAGTGTCTTCATTTTTCCATTCTCTGAGCGAAGGCTACTCTGTTTCATATTATTGAATTTTTTAAATCCGCCCATGGATAAACAGAATACGTCTATCACTCACTGAAGAAGGTCCCATCGTGTCGCCACACTCTGCCAAACTGCGCCCACGGGCACTGCAGCCTCACAGAGAGGATGTGTTGGACCAAGTTGCTCTGTTGGAAACTGAAAGCACTTGTTTTTTCCACCACCTCAACACCCTGTGAGCCGCTGCTGTCAGTTCAATAGTAACAGTTAAAGGTTCCGCGATGGCAGCTGTGTCATAACTTCACCGTCCACACCCACTCGCAGCTTTAAAACCATCACCGCAAAGCTTCAAACTACACTGGGACACACACATGTGAGACCTGCTGCAGTCTTGTGTTGATGCATACGACTACGTGGGGCCCTTATCTGTGTGTGTTTTTGTGTGTCAATAGATGTTCGATATTTAGAGAGAGAGGGAGGTGAGGATAAGGGGGGGAGCTATTTGAAGAGTCTGCATGCTGGCCAGACTTCAAACTCTTTGAACTCCAGCTTCAGTGCCAATCAGTGGAAATATTCATTGGCAGAGTTTTTAATTTTTACTGAGGCCTCTGAAAGTGGTGCGTGAATGCTGGACTCAGAAACACACAAAAACACAACCGTGGTAAACTAAACTTCATCCTAGCATCGTGAGTCTTTCAATTTTACATTTACATTTTGGCCGATTAACTGACACCGTTATCCAAAATGAGTAATAATGAGCGCAACCACAGAAGAAACTTACAGTTCTGTATCTATTAACATTACAAGCAATTAAAAGGTGAAAATGTGGCATGAATTTCATTGGCTCTGAACTAATCATGTACGATAGATGACTACTTTTTAATCAAATCAATTAAAACATTTTCACAGGAAAACTGAAAATGTTATGGTTATCAAATTACCTTTATTATCAAATTTGAAGCCCTTTGAGTTTTTGTAACAATGTTTGTAATACAGTTAAAAAATATACATCTTCGACTTTAAATGCAATCTTGCAAGTCAAAATATGAATATGAAGAAAAAGAGTTTCTAAACCCTAACCATAACTAATAAAGGGTATTTTTTTTGGATGATTGGCAAGTTGTGATCGTTAAAAAGGGCGGAAATGAACTAAATAGCTTTTTGTGTAGTAGTTAAAAGTGCAAAATGCGAGATTGGGAGCATTTCTATTGCCTCAGCACGGCTCTCAATATGGCGAAATACAGAGAAAGTCGGATTACATCACACACGGAGGAAACTTGACTTCATTCTCTGCTTAGGTAGACATTACTTCTCTTTATCTATACATAGCAAATAGGTGTTTTTTGCTATATTAATGCTCTGGATATCAAATAGAGCACCTTTAAAGTAGTACAAAAGTAGATAGTTGCCAGTGGATAGTTAAACATACAGTTTATCCCTGCCCAGTGGTATAAGGTCGGTTTGGCTTCATCGCACAGTGACATATGGACGAGGTGGAGTGAACGCATTTCCTTGACATAAACTCAGTGCTGTTGAGTCATCTGGAAGCAGGGGAGCTCCAGCTGGACTTCAGCTATTGGATGTTGGGAGACACGAGGAAGAGAGAGAATACAGAGAGGATGAGACAAAGCAGGAGGGAAAAGGGAGATTTAAAGAGTGAAATCAGACAAATGTTGACAGTGAGAGCTTGTGTTGGTGAGAAAGGAGACAGGTGCATAGCTATGGGGAGAAAGAAAGAGAATACAAAGGGGGTAGGGGGGCTGGCAGAGCTGGTCCTTCTGTTGCCGTGGCCTCCCTCTCCTCTCCTCGCTGGTCCTCTGGAGCTTTTCCAGAGAGCCCTGCTGTACTTAATAAAGGCCAGTCAAGCACCAGGCAATGCTCCAAGACCTGCTATTTTTCTTTACTTCCTTCAAACCCAGGGCTGGAATGTTTGAAGGAGAGGGTGCGGATGAAAAAAGCTGGGATATAGAATTGAAACAGGGATTTTAAGGTGCTTCAATCTGCTGTGGTTGTTGGATTTAGTCAAAATATAGCAGTAAAATATGAAGGATGGGGAAGAAAATAATCACCCAGTGCTACTTTCTAGAAATCCCCGTACCTGTGAGCAACCGTACTGTACGGAGGTTCGACAAACATCTCCGCAAACGCACTTGTGAATAATTTTATTTTAAAAAGCAGTCTGCCTCCGGATTTTCTGAGGCAGTGTAGGAAGCTCTCTTCGTTACAGTCATTCAGAGGTAACGCCAGGGCCTCGTGGAAGGAGTAGCGGCAGAAATGTTTACAGAGGAGTTGTCAGAACTTGTCAGCTGAGCGAGTACTACGGAGTCACTGAGTGTGTGTGTGCCTTTGGGCTGGTTTTGAAAAATGTTGAGAGAGAGAGAGAGAGTGAACGAGTGAAAGAGAAAGAGGGATGAAGAGAAAAGAGAGAAGGGCTGTTATTCTTCTCTGACCTTGGCTAAGGTTTCATTGAGCCTGCGGTGTCTCATGACCCTGTTTGGATTTGGTACAGGAGCAGTGGCCTGCTCCAGCCAGTTACACTCCTCACCTCTAAACAGACCTAGATAGCACGGTTAGATTATCTCGTTCTCTTACCAAACACCATCATTCCGGGTGGGGCAAATGTTGAGCAAGGTGATGGGTGCATTTCGCATGTCCTGTTTCTAAATTGAGTTGTTACTGTAGTCACGCTCAGGGCTAGTTGTAAAACTCCCAAAATGAATAGTATCAGGTATTAAATCTAAAGCGAGAGCCAAACTGTCAGTTCGGTATGCACCAGCATCCCAGAGCAGGAAGCTGCATGTCCTTGAACGACACACGTGCTAATGGCAACTCCTTTCTGCATGAGTTATGTTTGACTCTTTATGTTACGTGCATAAGAAAAAAAGAGCTGTGACACAAGTTATGATGGTATAAATGCCCTATTTTGGGGCCGGTCATGGTAACGCCCCTAAATGGCAGGTCAGGTCCTAATCAGGGCGTATGTGGGTCAGTGGGAGGAAAACAAAAGGTCAGATTGCAGCCCTGGGTTTTGGCACATTCTTGTCATGTCAGCCTTGAAATAAAGCACAGAAATCACAGCCTTTGCACCAATCTGTTTTCATATCTGCGTTGCTCAGCCTCATGTATGTCATGCTTGAAGGTGATTTGCGCATCAAAGTATGGTGAAGAGAGACAGAGAGAGGCCGTGATGAAGCCAGACAAACACACATTCTCAGATTTGTTGACCTACAATGATCTGTTCTGAAAAAGATGCAATAATAACTGACAAGAAGCAGGCTTTTACTCGTGGCTGTTCACTCTCACTACGCTCTGCAGAGCTCAGAACAGGTCCTGTCAGTTGCTGCTTTTTGCTAGCGTTGCTAGTGGCTACTCAAACCGTACGGATGAAAGCACATGATTTCGTTTTTAAAGGGAGGTCATTTAAACCATTAGGGCTCACAATTTCACATTCTGCTGTAAAAGATATTTTTTGTGAGGTTTCAAAAACACTATACAAATGTACGAGACGTTAACACCATCGTCTCTTAGTCGACATATTTAGCCTTGCTATGAACGCAGAGGGGTGTGATCCTATGGTGCAGCTGCCTCACCCAAAAATCAGATGCAGAATCATTTTTTAGTTGTAGACTTACTAAGTTTAGTTACTATTACTAAACTGAACAACCCGCCACCGTTCTATATTTCTACTAGTGGAAGTTGGCAACCCTATACGCACATTTAGCACGGGTCGGTAGAAAACAGGCAGCGTCATCTCTTGCTGCATTCATTTGCACTCGGACATTGGACTTTTTGCTCTTGTGAATTTCCGACCAGCCACAACTTTTCATAAATATATGCTGAGGTGGCAGCATTAGTGTTAAAACTGCCAAAAAAATTCCATAAAGGGACTCTACTGTACATCTCAAAATCCCCTTGATCATGTGTCACACCCAGTTTTACTGATTCACACCCACACTGCCTTTGGTGACAACAATAGACCTGTTTCAGACAGGTCAAACATTTTGACTTGTCATAGTAGGAAACTGTATTTAATAACATGGTGCATTCCACTTAGGGCAGGTCCTCCCGGTACTGCTTTTCCTACTATGACGAGTCAAAATGTTTGCCGTGATAAAGGTCTATTAGTTTTCCATAGCTGCTGACCTGTGAGCTTCTTTGAGCTTTCTTCACCGATGAAACATGAATGAATAATGGCTATTTTCCAGTGGTGGTGAACCATACTGCTGAATGAGATACCATGTTCTTTACACAGCTCAGTCTTAAATGATTAATCAAATTAGCCAATCAACAGAAAATTATTTGGCAACTAAATTGGACAACAGTTAAGTGATTTAAAGAGCATTTCTCAAATTCTTTATATATGTTTGCGAATTGAATATTAATATCTAAATATAAAACAACATTTTAAAGACTTAATCAAGACAACAATCAACAGATCAATTGATAATGAAAATAATAAGCAGTTGCAGCCCTATTCCATATAATAATAGTAATAACTTTTTGTAAGTAGGAGTGGGGCGATATGGATAAAAATCTTCTGTCATGGTACATGTTATGTCATATTGTTATACAGTTATGTTTCTGGAAGGTTAATTGAGAAACTGTTTAATGGTTAAATAACCAGAAATTAATATCTGGATTTGGCTAATACATTAAATATGTATGTATAATTCTATTTAATTAAATACCTTATAAATCAAGGTACAATACTTAAGCGAATTGATGCAAAAAATCCTCTTGCCATAAAGCATTCCCTCACTGATTTGCATAAGATGGCCCAACTCACCCACATGTATTAAAGGATGAATGGTACTGCAAAATCTCTGACAGTTTACAAAGTCACGCTGTGGGTCATGGTGGTATACTGTATATCGTTAAATCTTAGTCTTGGCTGAAGGACAACTGAAGGCCTTCCCTCAGACTGATTTGAGGTGTGCTCTTTGAGAGGCGAGGTGTTTCTTAATCTGGTAGCCAGCAGCTGAATGTCATTGAAGAGATTTGGCAGACTTCCATATCTGTGACTTTGTTCTGCTGCTCAGGGAGGGAGAACGAGTGAGAGAGAGAGAGAGAGAGATATTGTAGATGCATCCTCATGGTGCAGTTACTGTATCTCATTCCTCACATCTGTCTAATCTCTCCCATTACACCACCTTTTTTATTTTAAGTGCATTGATGCCACCATCCAAATCATTATTATGTGAATGAAGGTTGCGGTAATTCAACAGCTCCTGGTCATTGATCACACTTCTTGATGAATGAGCTTTGGTTGACAAAATGATTAAGCTTTTTAACACAAGTAAGCACCGTTGTTCCCTATTTTCCTCTCGCTGAGATAACTTTTAATCAAAGCTTCCAGCATATCAGTTGTCTTTCATGAATCAGTAGCAACACATGCAAACTAATTACCTCTTGAAATGGTGAAGGGTTGTAATGAGTCGCTAAATAGGCTTAGATTGTCAACACGGGAAAAACGTCCAAAAAAAGGCTACTGTGTGGGAGTCAGAGCGTAATTCACTGAGCACCTCTAATTACCCTTTACACAGTTACACATTAAAGAGGACCTATTATGCTTTTGTGCTTTTTTCCATTTCCTTTAGTGTTATATCGTTTTTTTTGTGCATGTAAAAGGTCTGTAAAGTTACAAAGCCCAAAGTCCACGCCAAAGGGAGTTACTCTCCCCCACAGAAACACTGCTCCTGACCTGCCTGAAACGCCTTGATTGAAGTCCGTAACATAGTGATGTCACCAAGTAACACATTTACATATTGTGGCATAATGGGGCAGGAGCTCAAACAGAGCGTTTCACTCAGATGGTGAAAAGAGGTGCTGCAGTAAAGCCGGTATGAGAGAAATAAAGCGTTTTTTGAACATTAAAGCATGTACACATGTTCTAGTAGAAACCCAAAATACAAGTATGCACCAATGAACATGATAGGTCCTCTTTAAAGGAGCATACCGGTGGTTGTGGATGGCTTAGCCCATTAGCTATAAATGGTGTTTAATGTGCATTTTCTAAAGTGCACCATACGTTTTAGGACTGCACACCTATATAGCAGGTGATTATTGTTTTTTTACCTTGTTTCAGTATGATAGGAAAATCAACTCAGAGAGACTTGCAATCTGAGAAAGGTAAACCATCACAGTGAGCATTAAGTCACTTCATTTTTTCCTCTTTTTCACATTCAAAGAAATATCGACAGCTGAGAATTACTAGCTGGATTCGAACAAATCTGCCCAGTATCAACACACGTCTCATTGTTTTTTGCCAATACCAGGTCATAACATTTAAACCCATATCGTTGCCCCCTCATTAAATCCAGTTGATGACAGAAGGATTTGTTTTGTTTCCCAGTTCCCAAAGAGGGTCTGAAGAACCAGGCGGCATTCGAGGAGATGAGGGTTAATTACATAAAGGAGCTCCGGCGTTCAGTGGGAAAAGCAACCAACAACTCTGGCCAAACCTGGCAGCGCTTCTTCCAGCTCACCAAGCTACTGGACGCCATGCATGATGTAAGTACCCTTGCCCTGTCTGCCTCCCATGCCAATGGCCTACAGTACAGTACAGC